>WNWK01042708.1:0-15856 GCA_009830355.1 Cherax destructor | reverse complement strand
AAGAAACTAACTTCTGTAATTTAAATTTTTCCCAGACAAGCCTTTTTTAAAATATCTGTTCCATGGCAAGGTCCGCCCTCCCAGAAGATGAAAAAAAACCCAAAATTGCATTTGCTAGCCTGTCTCACAAAAAAAAACCAATTATACGTAACGAGAAAAACCTTGGAAGTGGTTTTAAAGCATTCCCGAGTCATATATCGTACCCTGCCATTCTGACGATACCCTTTCCCTTATTCCGATAAAAACCCTTTGGAAATCCCCGATGGTCCGCATCAATTCAATCCCCCTTTTGAACCTTCCGGCTTTTAAAAACCCGAATGTTTATCACATCATGTTATTGTAACTGCCAATCCCTTTATAAGGAAAAAAAGAAGGGGAAAAATCCTGTGGTCGGGGGATTCATTCCCTCCAGGAAGATCTCATTTGATTTGGAAGCCCCACCCCCAGGACTTTTTCAGAACCGAATTCTTTCAAAAAACTAACCCGAGCGGGAAACCGTTATAATTTCATACAAAAGTAAATTTCCCCCCAGCGTTAAATCCCTTTTTTCCCTGGATGGTCGTTATTTAAACAACCGATTGAATCTTTTTTAAATAACTATATTTTAAAGAAATTAGTGTTTGTATAACCCAAAAAGGTTTCAAGGGTTAACATCCAATGTATCCCTACTAGTAAACCCCAGGAAAAAGTTGAAAATTTATTTTTAACTAATTTTAGTCCCCAAATAAACATTTTGTGTGATCTTTTCCCCAAGAGGAGTTATTTCCCTATCCCAGATAAGACTGCCAAGACAGTAGCAAAAGCTTTAAAAATGTATAATCTGTAGACAAACCCTAAACCTTAGTGTCAGATAAGGAGGAATTCTTAATGAGATCCTAGAGAACGGTGCTTTGTATAAGATCCAAATCATCCATTGTTCCCCACCCTCCTGCCAGTAATGGTTTAGCAGAAAGTCAAAAGAAAAACGATGTCTTGAGAGCCACTGTCAATCCCAATATGCAACCTGGGGTGAAATTATACCTAATGTTCAGGTGCAAAATTCTGCCTATAATCTTCAAGGTGACACCCACTTAGCGTTTCAGTGTTGATAAATGTTTGCCTTTGTTGCAATTACCAAACCAACTTATGATCCTGATAACGAAATTGTACCAGCCGCTCGTGTGTTTTGAAGAATTCATGAAACACTTCATAAGTCAACAGCAGAATTTATAGAGAACAAACTCAACAAAACCACCAAAATAAAGTAGGTTAGTATGCGTTTTTCTTTTTAAAAAATTCGTGATGTAAATTTTGACCAAAAATTTTTTGGTCTTTTGATAAACAAACGGCAAAAGAAAAGTTAAATTATCTTTAATGTAAAAAGTCGCATTTGGAATATAATTTGTAGTGATGAAGCGAAGTCCGACAACCAGATTTTGGGCTGACAACGACAATCCCCTCCCCTACCCTTTTACTTCTAAACGCAGGGGTCAGCCTGAATGTCGTTACTCACAAAAGTAGAAAACCCCCAAGCGGTAAATACACATTTAGAAGCTTCAACCTAGGGGAGTTTTCAATTGCAAAGATTTCGATCCACCGAGAGATAAATTTCTCTAGAAACCTTACCCTAGCAGAATTGAGGTTAAATGTAAATAGCCTGTATAATTAGGTGATTCAGTTCAGTGATTGTCCACTGTGTTTTTGTTATCAGATGATCAGTATCCAGAATTTTTTTTGTGTTCACGTTCCTCCGAATTCTGAGATTTAACAGTAATGACTTGTGCACGCTGGTCTGGTCTATTATCTTTTCTGTTAAAAACTTTCTTTTGAAAAAAATTTCTTCCTCAGAATCTGTAGAGTGCATGAATACAGATCAATCGATCAATTTATCCCTTGTAAATGTACCATAATTTGTAATGATACAATAAGACCCATTACAATAATATACATTATATTTTTTTTTTTTTTTTTTATTAAACATCGGCCGATTCCCACCCATGGCAAAAAAAAACTTTCATCATTCACTCTATCACTGTCTTGCCAGAAGGGTGCTTTACACTACAGTTATAAAACTGCAACATTTACACCCCTCCTTCCAGAGTGCCGGCACTGTACTTCCCATCTCCAGAACTCAAGTCCGGCCTGCGTTCTCTGAATCCTTCATAAATGTTACTTTGCCACACTCCAACAGCACGCGCCATTAAAACCATATGCCTCATTCACTCATCAAATACGCCACAATGCTTGCTGGAAACCAAGCCCTCGCAACAAAACTTCCTTTACCCCCTCCCTCCAACCTTTCCTAGGCCGACCCCTACCCCGCCTTCCTCCACTACAGATCCATACACTCGAAGTCACTCTGTCTCGTTCCATTCTCTCTACATGTCCAAACCACCTCAACAACCCCTCCTCAGCCTTGACAATCGTTTGGTAATCCCACCTCCTCCTAATTTCCAACTCCAATTCTCTGCATTATATTCACACCACATTGACCTCAGACAGACATCTCCCTGCCTCCAGCCTTCTCCTCGTTGCAACATTCATCACCCATGCTTCACACCCATATAAGAGCCGTTGGTATAACTATACTTTCTATTCCCCTTTACTTCCATGGACAAGGTTCTTGTCTCCACAGACCCGGCTCCACTCACCCTTTTCCCCTCATCACTCTATGATTCACTCATCCTTTCATAGACCCATCCCACATGTCCACTCCCAAATATCTGAATACATTCACTCCATACTCTCTCCTCCAACTGATATCCAATCTTTTCACCTATTCTTTGTTATCCTTCACTCCACCTTACTCTTCCTATATTCACTTTCAATTTTCTTCTTTTACACACCCTACCAAATTCATCCACCAACCTCTGCAGCTTCTCTTCAGAATCTCCCAAAAGCACAGGTATCACAAAGCAACTGTGACAACTCCCACTTTGTATTTGCCCTTTATCTTAGCCCAACACCTCTGCCAAGACCCTCGCATTCACTTCTCTTACAACCCCATCTATAAATATATTGAACAACCACGGTGACATCACACATCCTTGTCTAAGGCCCACTTTTACTGGGAAATAGTCCCCTTCCCCTCCTACACACTCAACCTGAGCCTCACTATCCTCATAAAAACTCTTCACTGCCTTCGAACCTTCCTCCTATTCCATACACCTGCAACATCTGCCACATTGCCCCCTCTATCCACCCTATCATACGCCTTTTCCAAATCCATAAATGCCCAAAAACATCTTTACCCTTATCCAAATACTGTTCACCTATATGTTTCACGTAAACATCTTGGTCTACACACCCCCTACCTTTTCCAAAGCCCCTTGTTCATCTGCTATCTCTGCTTTCTGATTATAATAATATTATTATTATAATCAAATAGAAGCGCTAAACCACAGGGGTCATACATTATTATTATAATCAAATAGAAGCGCTAAACCACAGGGGTTATACAGCGCTGCAGGTTATTGTAGGATGCAGGAGAGTGGGTTGTAAGAGGGAGATGGACGATTGTGGGTATGGAGTGCAAGATGACGGTGGATTGTGCAGGGGAGGAGGGTAGCAAGAGATCGAGGTAGAAGGGACTGAGGGAGGTGTTGAGGATAATCTTCAGAGTTTGTGTAGTAAGTCAGTTTCTGTCAAAAGTCAATGAGAGAGTCAGGATTAAAGAGGGTCCATCAAGAAGGGAAAGTAAAGAAAGGGGGCCCCAGAGCCGAAGACGCTTGGAGGTAAATTCTGCGCCATTGATAAAGTGGTCAGTCCAACAGAATATGTGGAACAGACACTGGAACCTGACAATGCTCACAGAGAGGGGCAGGGAGCCTCTCCATGAGATACCCGTGCGTAAGACGAGGTGGCCAATGCGAAGACGGGAGAGTGCAGTCTCCCACCCCGACATTGAGACAAGAAGGCCAGAAACCACACTCGGTTTAATAGAATGAAGCTTGTTATTTAGCAGGTCAGACCAGTGTTATTGCCAACGGGTGCGAAGGTTGGTAGCAATGACCCAAAAATAGTCCGTAAAAGGAACACCTCTATATGAAACTGGAAGGTCATGTACTGCTGACCGCACGCGTGTCTGCCTGTTCATTGCCCTGTACCAACATGACCAGGGACCCAAAAAAACAATATTCTTTGTACTTGCTAGAGACATGGCGTAACCAAAGTTGGATACAAAGAACTAGGGGGTGAGGTGTATCAATTTTACAGATAGCCTGTAAAGCAGTAAGGGAGTCCTGAAACGACCACAAATGGTGATACAGGCATAGATGCAAACAGATAAGTGCCACAAGAATGACATACAATTCAGCCATAAATATGCTAGCCGAGGGTAATAGATGTCTCGCACAACGCTGTCCGGAAACACTGCTGGAACCGACGCCGTCAGACGACTTTGAACCATCAGTAGAACATCTGAAGCAGGGAATGAGACGGAAATGGTCTGGAAAAGAGAGTGAGAAACGCCGTAGGTAGGTGGGCTTGGCAAGGTAGAAGAATAGAACAGATACGAGACAACAGGAAACTTCCCAAAGGGGTAGGGGAAAGGAAGATGTCACGAGGAATGTAGACGAAGAGAAAAGGGACGGTAAGCAGGGGCGACGAACAAATAAAGAGTGTCTACTAACATCTGTAACAATCCTATACATGGAAGGATTAGAGGTCATGAGGCGAACATATTAGTGAATGCAAGTGCATCACAACGATCGGACAAGGATGGAATGTTCGCTTCTACATAGAGGCTCTCAACCGGGAAGAACGAAATGCACAAGGCATAAGCGTAATCCTGGTGAATGGATGGATTAAGGATGGAAAGAGTAAGGGAGGCTGCCGAATATATCTGGTCACCATAATAGAGTTTTGATAAAATTAGGGCTGAATGTAGACGAAGGAGAGTTCTACGATCAGCCCCCCATGAAAGATGTGCGAGGGTTTTAGGGAGGTTCAGCCGGCTGTGACAAGTTACCTTAAGTAATGAGGTTTCCAGGACAACCACGGTCAAACAGGAGGCCGAGAAACCTGACTGTATCACGTTCTGGAATACGTGAGCCATATAGGTACAATGGATGATCAAAAACCACTGAACATCTAGTAAACGTAATTTGATGAGTTTTGCCACTAGAAAATTTAAACCTGTGAGTGGTGGCCCAATCAGAAACCCGGTTGATGGCAGCATCTGCACAAGCTATAGCAAAGTCATCCACATAGAGTGATGACCAAATATTGGATGGGAGAACAGATGCCAGATTATTTATAGCAAGGAGAAACAGTCTTGTGCTCAGAACACAACCCTGGGAGACACCTTCAGCTTGGACAAATTCCGGGGAAAGCTCATTACTAACCCGGACACGGAAATGTCTGTCAGTTAAGAAGGCCTTAAGGAAGAATGGTAGGTTGCCTCCGAGGCCTGAGTGGGCCTGGGCCAAGATATTATATCTCCAAGTTGTGTCATAACCCTTCTCAAGGTCGAAAAAGATGGCGATAACAGAGTGGTTATTAGCGAAGGCATTATGAATATACGTATCCAAGCGCATTAAGGGGTCAATGGAAGAACGGCCTCTACGAAAGCCATATTGACTAGGGGAGAGACTATTGTGCGTCTTTAAATACCACATCAAACGTTTATTAACTAGACGTTCCATCACCTTCAAACTGCACAGGTAAGAGTGATGGGACGGTAGTGGGAGGTATCACGCCCGTAGTACCCGGTTTCAGAAAAGGAGAACAATAGCAGACCTCCACAGCTGGGAAGAACTCCTTTTGACCATATAAGATTATAGAGTCGTAAGAGGGAAAAAGAGCAGACTGATGTAAAAAGCTGTAGCATACGAATATGGGATGCCATCTGGCCCCCGTGCCGATGACGCAAGCAGAGAGTGTTGCCTCCAGTTCTTGAAGGGTAAAAGGCACATTATAAGATTCTTCTCTAAGAGAAGAAAATCTAAGGGCTTTAACTCGCTGCAGACTTAAAAAAAAAGGAACGAGGGGCATAGATGGAGCCCTGAAAATGCAGACCAGATGATTACCAAACTCAGTGGCAACAGCAAGAGGGTGCTATATATTCACACCGGCAACCTGAAGAACAGGAGCCGGGTCGGGAGAATTTACCACTTTCCGACTCTCCCACGACTCATCAAGGAAGCCTAAGTGACAGTAGAAACGTAATCTCACCAGCAAGTGCATTTAGCGTCACGTCACGTATGACACTGCGAGCAATAGCTCTCTTCTGCTTAAAATCAAGGAGTCTCTCTGTGGTTCTGTTATACCGATACCTGCCCCACGCACCGCATTTCAAACGTACTGCCCGAGCACAAGCAGGAGAACACCAAGGCATGCACTTCTGAGAATGCTTGAATGAGGTTTGGGGAATAGAACGTAAAGCCTCTGTGAAGATGGAGGACGAAAAGAGATGTAAAACCTCATCAATGGAGGACAAGGAAGGAACCTCATGAAAGGCAGTAAGATGTGCGTAGAGGTCCCATTTCGCCTGGTTAAATTGCCAGCGTGGGCAATGAGGAGGTGGAAAGACGAAGGGGACTTAAGGATGATTGGGAAATGATCGCTGTCATGTAAGTCCGGGAGGACAGACCAGGTGAAGTCAAGGACTGTTGAGGAAGAGCAGATGGAGAGATCGATACAGGAGAAAGAATGAGTTTGAATATCAAAATGGGTAGGAGTACCCGTATTTAAAACATGGAGGGAGAGAGAAGCAAGAAATGCCTCCAACTGAACGCCACGGGAGTCACAGTGCGACCCTTCCCAGAGAAAATGGTGCGTTAAAATCGCCAAGTAACAGAGGGGGTGGCGGTAAGGAAGAAACCAGAAAATCAACATCTGGGATAGACAATGCCCACGAAGGGAAGAGAGTATACCACTTATTCAAGTGGATATGGACTGCGGTGTAATGTAAGGAAGAAGGAACATAGAGCTGACGGTATGGAACACCAGTGTGTATAAGATGAGCACTTTCGTTAAAGGTTCCATCGGAAAAAGGATCCGATGAATATAACAAATCATGCCTGAAAAGGGCCTGATAACAGTGGATTGTAATTGGTTCTTGCAACAGACCCCAACAGGAAAAACTGGGAGAGCAACACCTGAAGTTCACCCCGGTTACCCGAGGCCTCTGATATTCCACTGCAAATAAGCCATGATTTATGGAGAGAAAGATATAAGTCGAAGAGAGAGGAATCTATGGACTAGGGTTAGAAAAGTCCACGTGTGGAGGCAGCGGAAGATCTGTAATCAGAGAAGGAGGAGGGCGTTTTGAAGGAAGGAGGGGTGTAGACGAAGAAGAGAGAGGAGAAGGAACCTCAGGTGGAGCGGTGTCCATCATCGTTCCAGTCTCTGAAATATATTCTGCAATAGCTTCCAGTGTTTCGGAAGACAAAGATGCAGAATGTGGGACGACATTAGAAATGGAAGGAGAGTGAGCAACTATCGGAGAGTATAGACTGTACTAAAGTAGAAGGCGAGGAGATGGAAGAGGAAACTGTCGAAGGGGCTTGGGAGGGGACAGGGGATGAAGATAGTGTACAAGGAGGAGGATGAACCTCTACACACATTACAGAACTAGTCGGAGGCGAAGAACCCGGCAATAGGGATTTTTTGCCGGACTTATGAGAAGAAGGGGGCACTGAGGTTTAGTTGAAGGACGAGGACGTGTAGACTTAGAACTGTGCGAGTGAGTAGAGGAAGGAGTGTGGACAGTATGGGATGCCGAGGTAGGGACCTCGGAGCCAAGAACAGGGGTGACTGAGGATGAGGCGACCACAGAGGAAGCCGAGGAAGTTGGAACACCAGAAGCGGGGTGACATTTAGCAATGCGGGAATAGGAAATACGGGGAAGTCTCCCTTGAAGGCGTAGATGAGAGACAGCCATAGCATATGAGAAGCCTTCCGCTTCTTTGAGACAACGAATTTCCCGCTCATTCAAGTAAACCTGACAATGGCGAGAGTATGATGGATGTGCCTCATGACAGTTAAGGCAAGAGGGAGGTAGAGAACAAGAAGGACTGGCATAGTCGTCGGCACCACAGACCGGGCATTCGGCCATGGACCTGCAATATTTCGCTGGATGACCAAAACGCCAGCAGTTTCTACACTGTTGCGGTGCAAGGGTCCCCTTTCGAACTTGTAAACGTTGACCTGCAATGTAGACCGAAGGTGGGAGTTCACGGCAGTCAAACGTTAAACGAGTGTCATTGCAAGGATAATGTCTTCACTTATTGGCTGGGAGGACAAAAGTGTCAACTTTAAGGATAGGGAGTTCTTGGAGCTCAAGCTGCTCCAAAATGTCATCACCACATGTCTGGAAATTCTGTTGGACAATGGTGTGGGGTAAAATGACAGTACCACTACAAGAATTAAGAGAATGATGCTTGTCAATAGTGATAGGAATAGTATCTATGGTCTTAAGAAGAGAAAGATCGCGAGCTTGGCCAGCATTCTGGACCGTGATGATGCGAGTGCCGCTCTTGAGAGCTTGAAATGAGATATCTTTACCTACATGGCGTAGGAGAGCTTTACCAATACTATGATCGGAAAGATAGGTAGTTGGAGTAGTCGGGCATAGAGTAAAAAACTTTGTCCATTGAGTAGTGTGAAACAAAGTGTTTAAGGGGAGTGCGTGACGAGTTGGTCATTTCTGAGATGAACGAGAAGGAAGTGTCGAATTGTCATGTAAGGGTCTTGGTCGTTTGAATGTGGGACCGGGGGTGGTCCGATGTCGGACGGGCGAGTGATCCGAAAATTGCCGCACCATTGAGGGAGAAGCCGGAATCAAGGTCAAAAAAGAGCGAAGGTCAGACTTGTCAAAAGGGCCGGTCAGAACCCTGGTACCTGAAGCAGGTGACGAACCGGCACCAGCAAGAGGTACAGGGGTATTAGAGATGTCCAAAGAGTTGTCCATTAATGAGGCAGGGTCAGTACTGGGTGCGGTATCAGGAAGGGGCCCGGGGGTAGGTTCACAGTTTAGGGCATCCATGGTTACGTTCACGGGCTAGGCATCCATGGTTAGGTTTCTTCTTTCTTTTTGTTTTTAAGAAAAAAAATAAAAGAAAATAAAAATAAAAAAAGAATAAAAAAAGGGGGGAACGTGAAGGAATAGCTCCTAGGAGGAATGAAAGGGGCGTAAATCACCCTCCGCGCCCAAGAGGACCTCAACACCGCAAGTAGGGCAGATGCAGCATGGAACCTGTGACATACCCTACCCTTCACACCAGTAAACCGGCGATCCGGGATAGCAACCTCACATCCACCGAGCTACCTCGGCGGACAAAAGAGAGGGCGGCCGGATATCCACCACAAAGCATACCTCCTTCGGTCACCACCCCCGGAATCCGAAAGGTGGCCTCCAGAGATACACCCGTCACCCAAAAGATACTCAAAGCCACCCCCCGGGAGACTGGAGAGGGAGGGGCATCCCCATGCGATCCAGATTCCACGGCAAACTACACCACCGCCAAGAACCTCAATGGAAAGGGGTAGACCACGGTACCCTTCCCCCTATCTAGGAACTAGAATGCCTGTGGAGAGAAGCTCCCAGGGTAAAGAGGGGAAGGAAATAAGGGAGGGATGAGGAGGCAGAGGAGGAGGAAAGGGAAAAGGGAGGATGGGGAAAATGGGAAAGGGAAGGGGGGATTGGGGGGTAATTAGGTTCGGTCTGAGGAAGAAGACCAAAAGGTCCAATTCCTCAGACCGATAGCCTCTTTACCTCATCAAGGAGCCCCCCTTAAAGAGGTCAATTAATTTAAATGAGGAAAATTGACTCTACAAACGAGCAAATCGAGATGCGAGCAAGGTCATGGAATGGATTATACTCATAAGTTGAGGTTCCACTGTAACACTAGCCGCCCCAGAGGTGCTGGGCCGAGGATCTGGTGTGGCCACACTGACCATCCCAGAGGTGCTTAGTGGCTGAGGGTCTGGTGTGGCCACCCCAGAGGTGATGAGCTGAGGGTCATCTGGGTTATCGTCAATATTTGCACTAATTCCTTGATCATTAGTGGCCACATCTGTCTCAAATCCACTAAACTTGGGTATGAGTGAATCCTGGGTTTTTGCCATGATAATGACCCAAGTTGGTACTGAAACTAACTGGTGCTACTATGTGGTACCGCGGGGTCAATGATTTTTTCACACTGCGCACACTGAGTGCACAGACCCATTCTCTCATGTCTAGGCTGCTCAGGCCTATCGTGCCAAATTTGAAGGAAAAATAAAACATCGATCTACGTTTAGAGCGCTAGCGGTAAGAACATAGATCAATGTTTGGACAGTTAAGGGGTAAACTCTCCAGGAAACTATAATATACTGTAGGTTTATCAAAATCATCTTCAAACAAGGCATCAAAATAAAACAAGACTGAAATGCAAAATATTTATGTACCACTCTCTAGTCCCATTTTACATATTCAAATAAACATAATTGCTCATTCTCCTTGATGTTACACCAGCTCATCCTCGGCTCCACACCAACTAGTTTGTATTAGATGGCTGGGAAGTGCACTGCCTGTATAAAAGAATTAGGTCCTTGTTAGAGAATCACAAATTAGATTTTTTAATGCTCTTTTTATTTTAATCAATATATTATAAGGTAATAATTTACATTTATTAAAATATTAACTTCAGAATATACAGTGGACCCCCGAGTAACGAGCAAAATTCATTCCAGAAGCCTGCTCAAGTGCCATTACCGAATGAATTTACTCCCTTAAGAAATAATGTCAAGTAGGTTAGTCCATTTCAGACCCCCAAAAATACACTTACAAAAGCACTTACAATATTATACTAACATAATTGTACGATTTCCGGGGTGCTCGTTACTCAGGGGTCCACTGTACAAATTTATATAATAAAAACTACTGAGATTTAGTATACTGTATGTATCTTATATACAAACCTTTGATTATAATGTACAGTGGACCCTCAGTTTTCGTTCACCTCCAAACTCGAACTATTATGTAAGTGTATTTTCGTAAGTGCTTTTGTAAGTGTATTTTTGGGGGTCTGAAATGACTAATCTAATTTACGTTCGATAACGGCACTCAAACAGCATTCTGGAAAGAATTTTCAACGAAAACCGAGGGTCCACTGTAATTAGATACTGTAGCTCAAATTTGTAATAATGCTATTTAAAGAGTTTAACCTAAAAGTCATATTACATTAAAATACGTACTTTGATCGTCAATTTAAGCATCGCTGAAGATTTTCATTTTGCTTGCCTGGCCTAATGTGTCTACACCTCCCCCCCATTGTTCTTATTATCACCAATGTTTCAACATATGTCTTGACCAAAAATATGTTCAACTTATGAATGGTTAATTCACATAATGCACCTACTTAAGTTTTGAAGAAAATATTCAATGAATTAATATCAAGAATCCTTAAAAATTCAGAAAATCTTTATTAACCCTTAAATACAAAGGTCATTGTCAAAGTTTTGCATCACAAATTATTGTAAGTACACTTTAAATTACAGTACAGGTCGGCCATCACTAATCTGGCAATCAGTTATCCGGTTCCATCAGTAATCTGGCACTAATTTCGGCTAGCATAACTTCAAATTTCATCATTATACTGACTCGGAAATTGTGCAGATGGTTGTAAATCCACAGCAGCAAGCCAGTGGAGGAGAAAGCAGTGATGAAAATGAGGAGATGTAGCAGAAAGTCTCTATTGATAGGTTAATTAAGTGTATTCTAACCTAACCACTCTGTAATCCGGCAAACTCACTAATCCAGCACACTACAGGTCCCAATGATGCCGGATTAGTGATGGCCGACCTGCATTACTGTGCCTTCAACCATGACGCACCTATTGCAGTATTTCTGCAATTGTTGATTTATATAATATAAAAAATGTGCTAAACCCTTACGAGTAATACAGCACTGTGATGGTGTGTGTGTTAACTTGGTAGGGGTTAGTAGAGTTACGGTTAGAAAAACTGCAAAATCTAAATCAGAGTTGATGCAAAAGGTCATTTTCTGTTAGAAAGTCTAAGTGAGTCTGTTTTAACCCTTAAACGGTCCACACGTATATTTACGTTAGCTCGCCCAGTGCCCCGAATCTTTTGAAAAAAAAAAAATTTTTTTTATAGAAATAAAGAGCACATTTTTTTTAAGTGTTATACTAGGATAAAAAAAAAAAGAACTTGGGTCAGTAGTTACCGAGATATGAGGCGGAGAAGTTGGCACTGGATGCTCACCTAACAGCAACAGGAGTCCTGCCGCTTGCAGAATCGTTGCCAATATACTTTTTTTTCACTTTTTATTATTATTTTATATAATTTTTATGTTCTCATAATCAAAATTTATAGTAGTTCTTGTGATTTCATAGCCAATCTGTGTTCTGACACTAATATTAGGTACTGAAATTGTACTCAAATAATAAAAATAATGATAGTGCATAAAAATATTATTATTATAATCAAATAGAAGCGCTAAACCACAGGGGTCATACAGCACTGCAGGTTATTGCAGGATGCAGGGAGAATGGGTTGTAAGAGGGAGATGGATGATTAGTAGGGTCTGGAGTGCAGCAGGACAGTGGATAGTGCAGGGATAGAGGGTAGCAAGAGATCGAGGTAGAAGGGACTGAGGGAGGTGCTAGAGGTATAATCTTCAGAGTTTGTGTAGTAAGTCAGTTTCTGTCAAAAAGACAACGAGAGAGTCAGGATTAAAGGAGGGTCCATCAGCAAGAAGGGAAGGTAAAGAAAGAGCCGCAGAGCGAAGACGTCGTTGGAGTGTAAATTCTGCGTGTCGTTGATAGAGTGGGCAGTCCAACAGAATATGTCGAACAGACACTGGAACCTGACAATGCTCACAGAGAGGAGCAGGAAGCCTCTTCATGAGATACCCGTGAGTAAGGCGAGTGTGGCCGATGCGAAGACGGGAGAGTGTAGTCTCCCAACCCCGACATTGGTGACAAGAAGAAGGCCAGAAACCTATAATCGGTTTAATAGAATGAAGTTTGTTATTTAGCAGGTCAGACCAGCGTTGTTGCCAACGGGTGCGAAGGTGGGTAGCAATGACCGCAAAATAGTCCGTGAAAGGAACACCTCTATATGAAACTGGAAGGTCATGTACTGCTGACGGCGCAGCAGTGTCTGCCTGTTCATTGCCCTGTACGTCAACATGACCAGGGACCCAACAAAAAATAATATCTTTGTGTTTGCTAAAGATACGGCGTAACCAAAGTTGGATACGAAGAACTAGGGGGTGAGGTGTATCAATTTTACGGATAGCTTGTAGAGCACTAAGGAAGTCTGAAACGACCACAAATGGTGACACATGCATAGATGCAACGGATAAGTGCCACAAGAATGGCATACAATTCAGCCATAAAGATGCTAGTCGAGGTAACAGATGCCCTAGCACGACACTGTCTGGGAAGACTGCTGCGAATCCGACACCGTCAGATGACTTTGAACCATTGGTGTATACTGCGATTGCATGGGAATGAGAACGGAAGTGGTCTAGAAAAAAGAGCGAGAAGCCGCCGTAGGTAGTTGGGCTTTCGCGCAAGGTAGAGGAATAGAACAGACATGGACAGCAGGAACTTCCCAAGGGGGTAGGGGAAAGGGAGATGTCACATGAACGTATAAAGGTGGTAGTTGAAGGGAAGACAAGAGTGAATGTAGACGAAGAGAAAAGGGACGAAGTAAACAGGGGCGACGGACAAATAATGAGCACCTACTAACATCTGTGACAATCGTATACATGGAAGGATTGCGGAGGTCATGGGAGCGAACATAATAGCGAATGCAATGTGCATCACGACGATCGGACAAGGATGGAATGTTCACTTCACATAGATGCTCTCAACTGGGAAGAACGAAATGCACCAAGGCATAAACGCAATCCCTGGTGATGAATGGGATTAAGGCTGGAAAGAGTAGCAGGGGAGGCCGCCGAATATATCTGGTCACCATAATCGAGTTTTGATAAAATTAGGGCTGAATGCAGGCGGAGGAGAGTGCTACTATCATCCCCCACGAAAGATGTGCGAGGGTTTAGGAGGTTCAGCGCTATGACAAGTTGCCTTCAGAGAGGTAATGTGAGATTTCCAGGACAATCAACGGTCAAACAGGAGGCCGAGAAACCTGACTGTATCACGTTCTGGGATACATGAGCCGTATAGGTACAACGGATGATCAGAGACCACTGAACGTCTAGTAAACGTAATATGATGAGTTTTGCAACTAGAAAATTTAAACCGGTGAGAGGTGGCCCAATCGGAAACTCGGGTGACGGCATGCTGGAGGAAACTGCAATGAGGTGACAGTCAGCACCCGCACAAGCTATAGCAAAGTCATCCACATAAAGCGATGACCAAATGTTGGATGGGAGAACTGATGCCAGATTATTTATAGCAAGGAGAAATAGTGTTGTGCTCAGAAAACAACCCTGGGGGACACCTTCAGCTTGGACAAAGTCCGGGGAAAGCTCATTACTAACCCGAACACGGATATGTCTTTCAGTTAAGAAAGCCTTAAGGAAAAATGGTAGATTGCCTCAGAGGCCTAAGGAGTGGTCCTGTGTCAAGATATTATACTTCCAAGTTGTGTCATAAGCCTTCTCAAGATCGAAAAAGATGGCGATAACCGAGTGGTTATTGGCAAAGGCATTACAAATATACGTATCCAAGCGCAGTAAGGGGTCAATGGCAGAATAGCCCTTATGAAACCCATATTGACTAGTGGAGAGACTACTGTGAGTCTCTAAATACAGTAGACCCTCATTTAGCACGACTTTATGTTGCGCGTTTTGGGTATTACGCGATTGAAGAATTGCGGCACATTTTTTATATAACACGATGTAAACCTTATATTACGCGATTCGCTGGAGGGGAAAAATTTTGAGCCCGGGTGCCTGCAGTAGGTTAAACCATTGAGTCAGTGGGGTCCTACTAAGGGTGGCTATGAGCCACAACAAGTGTTTAATGCTGACGAGACAAGTGTTTTCTGGAAGAAAATGCCAACATGAACTTATATCAGTCAGCAAGAGAAAAGTGCACCAGGCTTCAAGACAGCAAAGGATCGCTTCACCTTGCTCCTTTTGGGTAATGCATCAGGTGATTTCAAGTGTAAGCCCATGGTTATTTACCGCTGTAAGAATCCTCATGCTTTGAGGAAAAGGGAATTTGTTTTTCCTTCAGCAAACTGTTTATTCAGGTATACAGAGATAGTTACATTGATTATCATACATAGCAGCATATGTGTAGAGAACCTAGGATAACCCAAAGTGTTATCCTAGAGAACCTAGGATAACCCAAAGTTTGGGTTATCCTAGGTCTCTCTACACATATGCTGCTATGTATGATAATCTTTGTAACTGTATCTGTGTATACCTGAATAAACTTACTTACAGTTTGCAGGAAGAAAAACAAATAACCATTCCTCAGCGGCCGGGCAATGTTGTGGAACAGCTGGGGAGACCACCCGCCACCCTTCCCATGCTACCTCCCCAACAACACCCCACCATCCCAGCATTCGTATTCCATACGCGTCAACCCAGCTGTGTTTGTCAAGAATAAAAGAGTGAATTGTGTTTTGATCTTTAAATTACTATATCTTGTATCTGCCACAATCATGTCACCCAGTAGGCATACCAGTGTTGCTCAAAGTGGCAAGAAAATGTTTAAGCATTTATTAAGTCTTAGAATTAACAAAGAAAAAGATATTAGACAAGACATAACCTGTGGCTGTAATGAAGTGTTACTTTGTACACATAAAAAGATGTAAACATAAGTTTGTATGACTAACTTACTGACTGACTACGACTTACTGAATGACTTGACTGACTGAATGTCTTGACGACTGACTGACTGAATGACTTGACTGACTGGACTTACTGAATGACTTGACTGACTTA
>WNWK01042707.1:0-15856 GCA_009830355.1 Cherax destructor | reverse complement strand
TTTTAAACACATCCATGAGGTATCCTGGTAATATCTACTGTTTTCAACCCTAGTACTGAGCCGATTGTTTCCACAAACACCCATACCTCTATAATCTATCATTTTATTCCTAGACAAGTCATCAATGACTTGTCTAGGAATCGAATTGGCTAATGCAACCACTCCAGCCCAGAGAGATGAATCCCATCCTTTGCATACATATCATGCTTGCCATAGAATTTGTCCCAGTTATCAATGAATAGGATTGCAAGTTCATTGCAGTACCTGTCTAGCCAGCAATTTATACCAATTGCCTTAGACATCCATTCATTGCCCACTCCTTCTAGGCAAAATGCTACATATGATTGGGATCCCACCCTTAAACCTGACTACTTTATGGCTGACCTGTACTTATGTAGTAGCTCCTGTCTCCTGCCCTTCCCAATGTCATTTCCACCAGCACTAAGACAGATAATGAGCTTATTCCCATTACCTGACACAATATTATCCACCTGCTGACTACGCCAGTCTATGTTTGACAGTCTAGCATATGTTTGACAGTGTAGCATATGTTTGACAGTGTAGCATATGTTTGATAGTCTAGCATATGTTTAACAGTCTAGCATATGTTTAACAGTCTAGCATATGTTTGACAGTCTACCATATATTTGACAGTGTAGCATATGTTTGCAGTGTACATATTTTGACAGTCTAGCATATGTTGACAGTGTGGCATATGGTTGACAGTCTAGCATATGATTGACAGCTAGCATATGTTTGACAGTATGGCATATGTTTGATAGTGTGGCAAATGTTTAACAGTGAAGCATATGTTTGACAAGAGCATATGTTTGACAGAGTGGCATATGTTTGACAGAGTGGCATATGTTTGACAGTGGCATATGTTTGACAGTGTAGCATATGTTTAACAGTGTAGCATATGTTTGACAGTGTAGCATATGTTTGACAGTGTAGCATATGTTTGTCAGTGTAACATATGTTTGACAGTGTAACATATGTTTGTCAGTGTAACATATGTTTGACAGTGTAGCATATGTTTGTCAGTGTAACATATGTTTGGCAGTGTACATATGTTTGACAGTGTAGCATATGTTTGACAGTGTAGCATATGTTTCACAGTGTGGCATATGTTTAACAGTGAAGCATATGTTTGACAATGTTACTAGTTTGACAATTTAGCATATGTTTGACAATTTAGCATATGTTTGACAGAGTTGCATATGTTTGACAGAGTTGCATATGTTTGACAGAGTGGCATATGTTTGACAGAGTGGCATATGTTTGACAGAGTGGCATATGTTTGACAGAGTGGCATATGTTTGACAGAGTGGCATATGTTTGACAAGTGAGATGTCATGTGCCGATTAGGTAAAACTGGTCAATTAGCAAGAACTCATTTAAAATTAAGTCCTTTCTAAAATTTTCTCTTATACGTTTAAAGATATATTTTTTTCATTAATGTTAATGTAAAAAATTATAATAAGGTTAGGTAGGTTTTCAAAGTTTCTCTTGGTACAAAATTATAAATTCTTACATTAACATAAATGAAAAAATATATCTTTAAACGTATAAGAGAAAATTTTAGAAAGGACATAATTTAGATGAGTTCTTGCTAATTGACCAGTTTTACCTAATCATTTTATATATATATATATATATATATATATATATATATATATATATATATATATATATATATATATATATATATATATATATGGAGTAAAATAAAGGTTGGATGTGAAAAGTGGGTTATAGTAAGTGTTTATGCACCTGGAGAAGAGAGAAGTGTAGAGGAGAGAGAGAGATTTTGGGAAATGTTGAGTGAGTGTGTGGGGAGTTTTGAACCAAGTGAGAGAGTAATTGTGGTTGGGGATCTTAATGCTAAAGTGGGTAAAAATGTTGTGGAGGGAGTAGTAGGTAAATTTGGGGTGCCAGGGTAAATGTAAATGGGGAACCATTAATTGAGCTATGTGTAGAAAGAGGTTTGGTAATAAGTAATACATATTTTATGAAAAAGAGGATAAATAAATATACAAGGTATGATATAGCACTTAAGGAAAGTAGTTTGTTGGATTATGTATTGGTGGATAAAAGGTTGATGGATAGGCTTCAGGATGTACATGTATATAGAGGGGCAACAGATATATCAGATCATTATTTGGTTGTAGCTACAGTTAGAGTAAAAGGTAGATGGGACAAAAGAAAATGGCAACAGCAAGTAGAGAGAGGTAAAAGTGTATAAACTAAGGGAGGAGGAAGTTAGGGTGAGATATAAGCAACTATTGGCAGAAAGGTGGGCTAGTGCAAGTAGGAGTAGTGGGGGGGTTGAAGAGAGTTGGGATAGTTTTAAAAATGCAGTATTAGAATGTGGGGCAGAAGTTTGTGGCTATAGGAGGGTGGGTGCAGGAGGAAAGAGGAGTGAGTGGTGGAATGAAGAAGTAAAGGGTGTGATAACAGAGAAAAAGGTAGCTTATGAGAGGTTTTACAAAACAGAAGTGTTAATAGAAGAGCAGAGTATATGGAAGTAAAAGAAAGGTGAAGAGAGTGGTTAGAGAGTGCAAAGAAGAGTGGATGAAAGAATGGGAGAGGCTCTGTCAAGAAATTTTGCTGAAAACAAGAAAATTTTTTGGAGTGAGATAAACAAGGTAAGAAAGCCTAGAGAACAAATGGATTTGTCAGTTAAAAATAGAGTAGGGGGGTTAGTAGATGGGGAGCTGGAGGTATTGGGTAGATGGCGGGAATATTTTGAGGAACTTTTAAATGTCGATGAAAAAACGGAGGCGGTAATTTCATGTACTGGCCAGGGAGGTACAACATCGTTTAGGAGTGAAGAAGAGCAGGATGTGAGTGTGGGGGAGGTGCGTGAGGCATTACGTAGAATGAAAGGGGTAAAGCAGCTGGAACTGACGGGATCATGACAGAAATGTTAAAAGCAGGGGGGGATATAGTGCTGGAGTGGTTGGTATTTTTGTTTAATAAATGTATGAAAGAGGGGAAGGTACCTAGGGATTGGCAGAGAGCATGTCTAGTTCCTTTATATAAAGGGAAGAGGGATAAAAGAGAGTGTAAAAAATATAGGGAATAAGTTTACTGAGTATACCAGGTAAAGTGTATGGCAGGGTTATTATTGAAAGAATTAGAGGTAAGACAGAGAGTAGGATTGCAGGTGAGCAAGGAGGCTTTAGAGTGGGTAGGGGATGTGTAGAGCAAGTGTTTACAGTGAAGCATATATGTGAACAGTATTTATATAAAGGTAGAGAAGTTTTTATTGCATTTATGGATTTAGAAAAGGCATATGATAGAGTGGATAGGGGAGCAATGTGGCAAATGTTGCAAGTGTATGGAATAGGTAGTAAGTTACTGAAGGCTGTAAAGAGTTTTTATGAGGATAGTGAGGCTCAGGTTAGGGTGTGTAGGAGAGAGGGATTACTTCCCCGTTAAAGTAGGTCTTAGACAGGGATGTGTAATGTCACCATGGTTGTTTAATATATTTATAGATGGGGTTGTAAAGAAGTAAATGCTAGGGTGTTGGGGAGAGGGGTGGGATTAAATTATGGAGAATTAAATGCAAAATGGGAGTTGACACAGTTACTTTTTGCTGATGATACTGTGCTTATGGGAGATTCTAAGGAAAAGTTGCAAAGGTTAGTGGACGAGTTTGGGAGAGTGTGTAAGGTAGAAAGTTAAAAGTGAACATAGATAAGAGTAAGGTGATGAGGGTATCAAACGATTTAAATAAAGAAAAATTGGATATCACAGTGGAGAGAGGGATTATGGAAGAAGTAAATGTTTTCATGATGTATCTTACTTTCTTTACCACAGGAACTTTACTAGGAACTTTCTTGGGAGCCACGGTTACTTATTTCGCAGTTGCACTGACCAAAAACAATGGAAAACAAGCGAAATGTATGTATGAATGAGCAGAAGCTTCCTCACGCACCGAGACACACAGCCAAACTGAAGCGCAAGCGACCCCAGCTGGCAGGCGGACGCGTCCCATACGGCCGCTAACCGAAAAAACGGCCGCTAACTGGGAGCCGTAAAACCGACCACTAACCAAGTTAGCCGCTAACAGGAATGGCCGCTAACCGAGGGTTCACTGTATCACTTATTTAAGAAGATGCACACTGCAGTGTAATGCAGTAAAGTATATAAGCAAAGATCTGATGGTATGGTATACCAGTGCATACAAGAAGTGCACTTTCATTAAATGTTCCATTGGGAAAAGGATCGGATGAACATAATAAAACATAGCCGAGATAGGATGGATGACAGCAGAGTGTAATTTGAGTTCTTATAAACAAACACAAACAGGAAAAACTGGGAGAGCAATACCTGAAGCTCACAAACTATACCATGGGAGGGGATTGAACTCGAAGCGAGCAAGTCATAAAACACCAAGCTAAGCTCACCCCGGTTACCCCTGAGGTCTCGGATATTCTACTGTAAATAAGCCATGATTTGCGAAGAGAAGGATATAGGAAATATGAAGCAATAGGTATCTACGGACTAGAAGGGTTAGTAAAGTTCACATGTAGAGGTAGCAGAAAATGAGTAAGTAGTGAAGGATTGGAACACTGCAAAGAAAAGAGTTGTGCAGATGGAGTAGAAGAGTAATGACTGGAGGTGGATCAGTGTCCATCAATGGTTTAGTCTCCTCAATATATTCGGAGATAGCTTCAAGTGCTTCAGAGGACAAATAAATTGTATGTGAGATGACATCAGAGATAGGAGGGGAAGAGTGAGTAAAGATCAGGATGAAAATGGAAGTTACGAAAGTAGCTTGGGAGGAGACAGGAGAGGAAGGGACTATACAAAGGGGAAGATGAACCTCCATGCTTGTAACAAAGCTAGCAAGAGGTAAAGAACCAGTACAGAAACTGTGAAGGAAAAATGTCCGGGAAGGATAAGTGAAGGAGAGGTTAAAGGAGATTTACACTTTGGGGATTTTTTGGACTTTAGAGAAGTAGAGGGGTGAAGGAGAGGAGCTGTTGTGCAAGGTCTTGTAGACATAGAAACTTGCAAACAAGAAGATAAAGATTTGAGAACAGTATGAGGTGCCGAGGTACGAGCCTTGGAGTCCAGGATTGCAAAACAGTTAGATATAGAGGTGACCGTGGAAAGTGTGACCACAGGAAGACTGCAGGAGTTGGGACCCCAGAGGTGGGGGGCTCTTAGTAACTTGAGAAAAAAAAAAACGGGGAATTCCCCCCGGGAGACGTAGATGAAACTGCTATGGTGTAAGTCAAGCTTTCAGTCTCAATGAACAATGGATTTCCATTCATTTAAATAAGCACAATGACAAAAATAAGATGGGTGAGCTTCATTACAGTTAAGGAAGAGGAGGAGACTACAAGATGTTTTGGGTATGGTCGTCGGCACCACAGCAGGACATTCTGCCATGGACCTACAATATTTTGCTGGTGGCCCGCCAGCAATTTCACGTTGGTGGGGAATCAACTTTGGACTTGTAAAATTGTCCCCGAATAAACTGAGGACAGAAGCTCACAGCAGTCAAATTTAAACAAGCACATTGCAGGGTTGTGTTCTGCTCCGGGCAAGTAGCATATGTGTTACTTTGGGTTTGGGGTTTTTGGAGCTAAAGCTATTCCAGAATGTCATGACATGCGGGAAATTACGCTGGAATTAGAGGTAGAATGATGGTACCACAACAAATATTGAGAGAATGGTGTTTTTGAATTGCTATGGAATAGTGTCTATGGTGGTAAGGAAAAAAAGATCGTGAGCTTGGCGATTTGTACCGTGACGATGTTGCACCGCTCTGGGGGCATGAAACAATATTTCGACCAACATGGCACAAGAGCACCTTGTGATAGTATGATCAAAAAAATAGTTGGGGAAAGATTTAGACTGCAGAGGAAAAACTTAGTCCATTTTATTATGACATAGTATGTAAGGGAGTGATTGTCACGTTGGTCTTTTCTGGTTGAGTGAGAGGCATTCGAAGCGTGTCATCAAAAAAGGTCATGGTCAGAAGCGGCCAGAGATGGTCCATTTTGAGGGCGGTGATCAAAACTGTCGCACCATAGTGGAGAAGCTGGAAGCACAGTCAAAGACGTTTGGGGTGCATATAAAAAAAGGGGGTCGGCCGGCCTCAGTATAAAGAACGTGAACAAATGTCACCCCAAAAGGGCGGGGGTTAAAAGGCCCCAAGGATGGTCCGGTAAAAAGGGGCAGGGTTGGGCCCCAAGAGGGTGCTACAGAATGGGGCCCGGGAGGAGAAGTTTCATGGATTTGGAACCGGTTGGTTTTTTTTTCTAAAAAAAAAAAGGAAAGAAAAGTGGAGACGCACGTGGGGGGTAGCTCAGGAGGAAAGAAAGGGCCAAAACCCAAGAGAACCCCCGTGCAGCCGGCAGTCAGATCAGCGGGAAACCCCATGCCATCCCTCCCTTTCATGGAAACCAAACCAGGATAGTAACCTCACATCTACCAAGCCACCTTGGTGGGCAAAAAAAAGACGGCGGTGGGAAAAACCCCGCAAACCATTTCCTTCGGTCACCACCACCTGGAATCTGACGGGCAGCCTTCGGAGATACAACCATCACCTGAAAATTATTATTATTATTATTATAATCAAAAGAAGCGCTAAACCACAGGGTTATACAGCGTGGCTGGTCAGGACAGGATGCAGGGAGAATGGATTGTAAGAGGGAGATGGATGATTAGTAGGGTATGGAGTGCAGGACAGTGGATAGTGCTGGGATAGAGGGTAGCAGAGATCGAGGTAGAAGGGACTGAGGAGGTGCTAGAGGTATAATCTTCGAGTTTGTGTAGTAAGTCAGTTTCTGTAAAAAAAGTCAACGAGAGAGTCAGGATTAAAGGAGGGTCCATCAGCAAGAAGGGAAGGTAAAAAAAAGGGCCGCAGAGCGAAGACGTCATTGGGGGAAATTCTGCGTGCTCGTTGATAAGTGGGCAGTCCAACAAATATGATGAACAGACACTGGGAAACCCGAAAAACCCAAAAGGGGGAGGGGGGCCTTCCCTGGATACCCGGGTAAGACGGTGGCCCATGCGGGAAAAGGGAGAGTGATTCCCCAACCTCGACATTGGTACAAGAAGAAGGCCAGAAACCTATACTCAGTTTAATAGAATGAAGTTTGTTATTTAGCAGGTCAGACCAGCGTTGTTGCTAACAGGTGCGAAGGTGGGTAGCAATGACAGCAAAATAGTCTGTGAAAGGAACACCCTATATGAAACAGGAAGGTCATGTACTGCTGACCGCGCAGCAGTTTCTCTGTTCATTGCCCTGTACGTCAACATGACCAGGACCCAACAAAAACAATATCTTTGTGCTGCTAAAGATACGGCGTAACCAAAATTGGAACGAAGAACTAGGGGTAGGGTGAGGTGTATCAATTTTGGATAGCCTGTAAAGCACTAAGGAGTCTGAAATGACCACAAATGGTGACACAGGCATAGATGCAATACGGATAAGTGCCACAAGAATGGCATACAATTCAGCCATAAATATGCGAGCCAAGGGTAATAGATGCCCTGCGACACTGTTTGGGAAGACTGCTGCAAATCCGACACCTCAGATGTCTTGAACCATCGGTGTATACTGCGATGGCATGGGAATGAGAACGAGTGGTCTAGAAAAAGAGCGAGAAGTGCCGTAGGTAGTTGGGCTTTCGCGCAAGGTGAGGAATAGAACAGACACAGACAGCAGGAACTTCCCAAGGGGGGAAAGGGGGAAAAGGGAAATTGTCACATGAACGTAAAGGTGGTAGCTGAATGGGAAGACAAGTGAATGTAGACGAAGAGAAAAGGGACGAAGTAAACAGGGGCGACGGACAAACAAAGGCGCCTACTAACATCTGTGACAATCCTATACATGGAAGGATTGCGGAGGTCATGGGAGGAACATAATAACGAATGCAATGTGCATCACGACGTTCAGGCTGCAGCACCGACACTTACACAGAGACACAATGGCCAGGCTGCATCACCGACACTAACACAGAAAACTGGCCAGGTGCAGCACCGACACTTAAAACCCCCGAGAAAAACAATGGCCAGGGCTGGCATCACTGGACACTAACACGAGAAAACACTGGCTGGTAAATGGCCCCGGGGACCGACCACTTACACAAAAGAAAAACAATGGCCTCAGGCTGCATCACCGGGCACTAACACAGAGACACACTGGCCAGGCTGCCACTGTTTGGCATCGCCGACACTTACACAGAGACACACTGGCCAGACTGCAGCACGACAGTAACAAGAGACACAACTGCCAGGCTGCATCAGAGACACTAAACAGGAGACACACTGGCCAGGCTGCAGCACCGACACTAACACAGAGACACACTGGCCAGGCTGCATCAGAGACACTAACACAGAGACACACTGGCCAGGCTGCATCAGAGACACTAACACAGAGACACACTGGCCAGGCTGCATCAGAGACACTAACACAGAGACACACTGGGCCAGGCTGCCCCAGAGACACACTCGGCCAGGCTGCCAGAACACTAACGAGACACACTTGCCAGGCTCCCACCGAGACACTAACACGAGACACACTGGCCAGGCTGCATCAGAGACACTAACACAGAGACACACTGGCCATGCTGCACACGACACTAACACAGAGCACACTGGCCAGGCTGCAGCACGACACTAACACAGAGACACACTGGCCAGGCTGCACACCGACACTAACACAGAGACACACTGGCCAGGCTGCACAGAGCTGACACTAACACAGAGACACACTGGCCAGGCTGCAGGACCGACACTAACACAGAGACACACTGGCCAGGCTGCAGCACTGACACTCAACACAGAGACACACTGGCCAGGCTGCAGCACCTGCCACTAACACAGAGACACACTGGCCAGGCTGCAGCACTGACACTAACACAGAGACACACTGGCCAGGCTGCAGCACTGACACTAACACAGAGACTACTACTGCCAGGCTGCACCCGACACTAACACAGAGACACACTGGCCAGGCTGCAGCACTGACACTAACTAGAGACACACTTGCCAGGCTGCAAGCACGACACTTAACACAGAGACACACTGGCCAGGCTGCACAGGACACTAACACAGAGACACACTGGCCAGGCTGCATCACGAGACACTAACACAGAGACACACTGCAGGCTGCAGCACCGACACTAACACAGAGACACACTGGCCAGGCTGCATCAGAGACACTAACACAGAGACACACTGGCCAGGCTGCACAGAGACACTAACACAGAGACACACTGGCCAGGCTGCACCAGAGACACTAACCAGAACACTAGCCAGCTGCCCCAGGACACACTGGCCAGGCTGCCCAGAACACTAACACAGAGACACACTGGCCAGGCTGCATCAGAGACACTAACACGAGAACACTGGCCAGCTGCACAAGACACTAACACAGAGACACACTGGCCAGCTGCTGCATAACACAGAGACACACTGGAGGCTCACAACACTACCGAGACACACTGGCCAGGCTGCGACCGACACTAACACAGAGACACACTGGCCAGGCTGCAGCACCACACTAACACAGAGAACACTGGCCAGGCCGAGCACCTGACACTAACACAGAGACACACTGGCCACACTGCAGACACAGGACACACTGGCCAGGCTGCACCACCGACACTAACACAGACACACCCCCCCCCCCCCCCCCCCCCCCCCCCCCCCCCCCCCCCCCCCCCCCCCCCCCCCCCCCCCCCCCCCCCCCCCCCCCCCCCCCCCCCCCCCCCCCCCCCCCCCCCCCCCCCCCCCCCCCCCCCCCCCCCCCCCCCCCCCCCCCCCCCCCCCCCCCCCCCCCCCCCCCCCTGCACCACGACACTAACACAGACACACTGGCCAGGCTGCACCACCGACACTAACACAGACACACTGGCCAGGCTGCACCACCGACACTAACACAGACACACTGCCAGGCTGCACCACCGACACTAACACCAAACAGACACTGCGACGACACAACCACACTGCCACACTAACGCACTGCCCGACTACGACACGGTCCGACCTAAGACACATGTGCAGCACTAACGCACACTCTCGCAAACCGGGCTGCAGACACAAGACACACTGGCGCAGACCTCGAACTCGCTGCCGACATACGACACTGGCTCAACCTACCGGAACGCGTGCCGACTAACGCCGAGTGCACCGCACTAACAACAGCCAGGCTGCCCGACATAACACGGACACTGCCGCTCACAGACACTAACAAGACACTGCCGGCTGCCACACACTACCGGACACACTGGCGCTGCACCGACACAACACAGGACACACTGGGCCACCACCGACACTAACACAGACACTGAGGTCACACCGACACAACACAGACACACTGCAGGTGCACAGACACAACAGGACCACTGCGCTGCACACCGACACAACCCACAGACACACTGCCAGGCTGCACCCGACACTAACACACACACTGGCCACTGACCAGCACTAACACGAGACACACTGGGCTGCAGCACCGACACTAACACAGACACACTGCAGGCTGCACACCGACACTAACACAGGACACACTGCCGGCTGCACCCGACACTAACACAGACACACTGGGCTCCAGCACCGACACTACCACAGACACACTGGCCAGCGCACACCGACACTAACACAGGACACACTGCCAGGCTGCCACCACCTAACACGAGACACACTGGCCAGACGCACAGACACTAACACAGAGACACTGCCAGCGCACACCACACTAACACGAGCACACTGCCTGGACCGCACTAACGGACACCTGCAGCCACCGACACTAACACAGACACACTGGCCAGGCTGCACCACCAACACTAACACAGACACACTGCCGGCTCACACGACACTAACGACACACTGCCAGCGCACACGACACAACACGGACCACTGACCATGCACACCGACACAACAAGACACACTGGCCAGGCTGCACCACCGACACTAACACAGACACACTGCCAGGCGCACCACCGACACTAACACAGAACACACTCCAGGCTCACACCGACACTAACCAGACACGAAGCGGGCTGCACCACCGACACTAACACAGGACACACTGCCAGGCTGCACACCGACACTAACAGACAGCACTGCCAGCGCACACCGACACTACACAGACACACTGCCGCCAACCGACACAACAACACGAGACACACCCGCCAGGCTGCACCACCACACTAACACAGAACACCTGGCGGCTGCACACCGACACTAACACAGGACACCGGCGGCTGCACCACCGACACTAACACAGACACCGCCAGGCTGCACCACCGACACTAACACAGACACACTGGCAGGCTGCACACCGACACTAACAGACACACTGGCAGTGCACCACCACACTAACACAGACACACTGCCAGGCTGCCCACACAACAGACACACTGCCAGACACGCCACCCACCACTACACGAACACTGGCCAGGCTGCAGCACGACACTAACACAGAGAACACTGGCCAGGCTGCACACCGACACTAACAGAGACACACTGGCCAGGCTGCAGCACCGACACTAACACAGAGACACACTGGCCAGGCTGCACACGACACTAACACGAGACACACTGGCCAGGCTGCAGCACCGACACTAACACAGAGACACACTGGCCAGGCTGCAGCACCGACACTAACACAGAGACACACTGGCAGGCTGCAGCACCGACACTAACACGAGACACACTGGCCAGGCTGCACAGACACTAACACAGAGACACACTGGCCAGGCTGCAGGACCGACACTAACACAGAGACACACTGGCCAGGCTGCAGCACCGACACTAACACAGAGACACACTGGCCAGGCTGCAGCACCGACACTAACACAGAGACACACTGGCCAGGCTGCAGCACCGACACTAACACAGACACACTGGCCAGGCTGCAGCACCGACACTAACACAGACACACTGGCCAGGCTGCAGCACCGACACTAACACAGACACACTGGCCAGGCTGCAGCACCGACACTAACACAGAGACACACTGGCCAGGCTGCAGCACCGACACTAACACAGAGACACACTGGCCAGGCTGCAGCACCGACACTAACAGAGACACACTGGCCAGGCTGCAGCACTGACCTCCAGAATTTTTTTGATCAAGAGATCGAGTCTCCCGACTGTTTATCCTCCAGAGATTTTGTTTTGTGTTACTTATTTCATCTTGCATAAGACCAATTATATGAGTGTCTTCTTTACATCATCCTTCATAAACCCGTCCGTTGACAAGTCTTCTCTCAGATATCTGAACACATTCACTTCCTTCACACTCCCTCCTTCCAATGTGATATCCCATTTTCTTTATTTAACTCGCTGGTACCCTCATCACCTTACGCTTATCTATGTTCACTTTCAACTTACTTCCTTTCCACACCTTCCAAACTCGTCCACTAATCTATGCAAATTCTCTTTAGTATCTCCCAAAAGCACAGCATCAACCACAAAAGTAACTGTAACTCCTAATTTGTATTTGATTCTCTATAATTTAATCCACCCTCTCCCCAACACCCTAGCATTTCTTTCACAATCCCATCAATAAATACGTTAAACGACCATGGTGACATTACTGTTTAAGACCTACTTTTACTATGAAGTAATCTCCCTTTCTCCTATACATCATAAAACCTCTTTATAGCATTTAGCAACTTACTACCCATTCCATTCACTTGGAACATCTGCCACATAGCTCCCCTTTCTACCCTATCATATGCCTTTTCCAAAATCATAAATGCAACTAAAACTTTCATACCTGTATCTAAATATTGTTCAGGCATACACAACAATGTAACCACCTGGCCTACACATCCTATATCCATTTTAAAGCCTTGTTCCCCTGCGATCCTGCTCTCTGTCTCTCCTCGAACTTTTTTCAGTAATAACCCAACCATACACTTTACATGGTATACTCAGAAAACTTATTCCTCTATAATTTTTACTCTCTTTTTTGCCCCCCCCCCCAGTCCTATATATTGTGACATCACCTGATTACTATGATCATATTTCATATGTATATATATATATATATATATATATATATATATATATATATATATATATATATATATATATATATATATACAAAAAGATCACAGTAAACAGGTGATATCAAAATATGCAAGACAACCACTATGAAAAATAGAAGAATTCCAAGCGCTTTCGTGACTACTCACATTATCAAGGAACTATAAAAGGAAACATGACAAGAAGGCTTATATAAGGGGCAAGACTACACCTCACAGTCACATCACACTAACAAAGACCACACCTCACAGTAGCGTAACATCACACGACTCTGTGAAGAGGAACATAAGAAAGGACCTGAAACTCTTCCCAAGAATTAAGATTAGTCCAATTTATCATTAAATTCTTCCCAAATTTTATTAATTATAAATGAATCCAATTTATATAAACCAAAAGAAATATTCATATTATTTTCAAAACTGCTTTTAATGAAACATGATTCTATTATATTCCTCTCAACCATGGACTTGCTTGATACAACCTTCTCAGCATTTTGAAAATCAATTGGATGGTTAAAGTCTCACATGAATAAATAGAGCATTAGAATCTTGTCCAGTTCTAATGCTATATTTATGTTGTTTTAATCTTAGTTTAAGACTTTTACCAGTTTGACCGTAATAAACTTTATCGCATATTTTACAGGGAATCTTATAGACACATCCGTCAGCATTTTGGGGGAATTTTTTTATCAAAAGTTTTTTACTGTATCAAGATTTTTAAATACAACTTTGATATTAAAATTCTTAAGAAAGGAAGGCATATCAACCAAGTTTTCATGGTAAGGAGAACCAACATATTTTTGGTTGAATAAGGTTGGTTGTCCCTTTTGGATTGTAAAAGTATTTCTAGCTATTTTAAAAGATTTATCAGTTATGTTTCTTGGATATTTTAAATCATTAGCTATTTCATAAATTTTAGAGATTTCTTCATCTATGAACTCTGGACTACAAATACGTAAAGCTCTCAAAAACATAGAAGAGAAAACCGACACTTTAACTCTATATTGATGTGAAGAGTAATAGTGTACATAGGAACAATTATTTGTAGGTTTTCTGTAAATTTTAAATTTAAAGTCAATGTTACCCTTAATAATAAAAACATCTAGGAAGGGCAATGAGTTATTTACTTCAAATTCAACAGTAAAATTTATAGAATGAGCTAAGCTATTTAATTTAACAAGGAAATGGTTTATGTCTACATTCTAAGGCATAAGGCACAAAATATCATCAACATATCTATACCACTTAGCTCTATTGGGAAGGATTGTGTTAAGCAATCTTGTTTCGAAAAATTCCATATATAAATTACTAAGAACAGGTAAAAGAGGATTTCCCATTGCCATACCAAACATCTGAGTGTAAAACTCATCATTAAATACAAATTTTGCATCAACAATACAAAGTTTAATAAGTTTAATGATAGTAGGAACTGGCAATGGTAAATCGTAATTAACCAGTTCTTCAGATAAGAACTTTAGTAAATCATCAACTGGAACTTTTGTAAACAAGGAGGTAACATCAAAACTAACCATATTGAAATCATTTAAATCAGTCAAGGTGCTTAATTTATCAACTAAATCTAAGTTGTTTTTAACATTAAAATTAGAAATTTTTCCAACAATTGGGCTCAAAATATCAACAAGCCATTTAGAAAGTTTATAAGAAACTGAACCTATGGAGCTAATAATTGATCTAACAGGATTACCAGGTTTGTGTGTTTTAATTAATCCATACATATAAGGTAAAGATGGATTAGTGGAAGTAAATTTTTAATTAATTCATCTTTGCCCTTCAATAGATGCTTTATTGTTTTATTGAAATTGCTGTTAACAGTTTCTATGGGATTCTTTCTATTTTTCATAGTGGTTGTCTTGCATATATATATATATATATATATATATATATATATATATATATATATATATATATATATATATATATATATATATATATATATATATATATATATATATATATATGTCGTGCCGATTAGGTAAAACTGGTCAATTAGCAAGAACTCATTTAAAATTAAGTCCTTTCTAAAATTTTCTCTTATACGTTTAAAGATATATTTTTTCATTTATGTTAATGTAAGAATTTATAATTTTGTACCAAGAGAAACTTTGAAAAACCCACCTAACCTTATTACAACAAGCTCAATTTAATTTATCCTAACCCAACTAAATATATTTTAGATACGTTAACATTAATTTAATAATAAACAAACAAAATGAAATATATTTTTTTCGTTATGTTCAGAATGATTTTGGCGAAATTATTGCATACACAAATTTTCACTTGTCTTATATGGCAAGGTGAGCGTTGCTATTTAAGCCAAAATCGCAAGTTTTACCTAATCGGCACGACATATATATATATATATATATATATATATATATATATATATATATATAACTACACTGCACTAGCCAGGGGTCGAACCCATGATGCTTTGGCCCTCCTCATAATGAGCGAAAACACTTGACGCTCTAGTCCACTGAACCACACAATCTTAAGAGTAGCGCATCCAGTAGGACTGAATGTTGTACTCGCTACGCAAGGACATACGATGGTGTGGACGCCTCTAAGCTAATTTCATTCTACTCCCTGTTTGTACACCAAACAGAGAGTCTGTGCACATCCTAAAAGTACCGTCTCGTTTAGGTACTAAAATACAATGAGATACCCACGGACTTTAACTTCTCTCAATTAGTCCATGAGATTACATGGGCGCCTTGTACGTCAACGTCGTGAACACCCAGAGTACAGCGTTTAGGAACACCGCTAAACAAACAAGGGTATTCCAGTGTTTAATATTAGAAGCCTTA
>WNWK01042706.1:0-15857 GCA_009830355.1 Cherax destructor | reverse complement strand
TGCTGGAGGGTTGGTATTTTTTTAATAAATGTATGAAAGAGGGAAGGACCTAGGGATTGGCAGCAGCATTATAGTTCCTTTATATAAAGGAAGGATAAAAGAGTATAAGGTAAAGTGTAGGGGTTTTATTGAAAGAATTAGAGGTAAGACAGAGAGAGGATTGCAGATGACAAGGAGGCTTTAGAGGGTAGGGGATGTGTAGTAAATTTTCAGGAAGCTATTGTGAACAGTATTTAGATAAAGGTAAAATTTTTATTGCATTTATGGTTTAGAAGATAAATGAGTGGATAGGGGAGCAATGTGGCAAATGTTGGTTAATGGAATAGGTAGTAAGTTACTGAAGGATGTAAAGAGTTTTTATAGAGGATAGTGAGGCTCAGGTTAGGGTGTGTAGGAGAGAGGAGATTACTTCCGGTAAAAGTAGGTCTTAGACAGGGATTGTAACCCATGGTTGTTAATATATTTATAGATGGGGTTTAAAGGTAAATGCTAGGGTGTTGGGGAGGGTGGATTAAATTATGGAGAATTAAATGAAAATGGGAGTTGACACAGTTACTTTTTGCTGATGATACTGTGCTTATGGGAGATTCTAAAGAAAAGTTGAAGGTTAGTGGACGAGTTTGGGAGGGGAAGGTAGAAAGTTAAAAGTGAACACAGATAAATGGTGATGAGGGTATCAAACGATTTAAATAAAGAAAAATTGGATATCACATTGGAGAGAGGGATTATGGAAGAAGTAAATGTTTTCAGATATTTGGGAGTTGATGTCAGCAGATGGGTTTATGAAGGATGAGGTTAACCATAGAATTGATGAAGGAAAAAGGTGAGGTGCATTGAGGTATCTGTGGAGAAAAAAACGATCCATGGAGGCAAAGGGGAATGTACGAAAGTATAGTGGTACCAACACTCTTATAGGGGTGTGGCATGGGGGAGGAGGCTGGAGGCAGGGAGATGTCCTGTCAAAAAGGGCAATGTGTGGGTAAATATTATGCAGAAAATTCGGTGTGGAAATTAGGAGAATTGGAGTTACTAAAAGTATTTTCGAGGGCGAAGAGTGGTTTTGAGGTGGTTTGGTCATTTAGAGAAGGATCAAAGAAAAATGACTTGGAGAGCGTATAAAACTGTAGGGAAGGAAGGCGGGTAGGGTGCCTGAAAAGGTTGGAGGGGAAGGGTAAGGAGGTTTTGGGCGGGGCTTGGATCAGCAAGCATGTTGGCGGTTAGATGGAGTGAATGGAGAAATGGTTTTGGGAATGACGATCTGTTGGAGTGTGGAGGGTAACATTTTGTGAAGGGATTCAGGGAAACCAGTTAATTGATTTAGTTGGACTTGGTCCAAATGGGAAACAATGCCTGCACTTTAAAGGAGGGGTCTGAGATAGTGACAGCTGGGAGGGACTTTTCTCATCTGTCGTATCTGAGCTCCTCTGCAAAGACATTGATTATGTACGAGGGGGAAAGTGTTGAATGATGATGAAAGTATTTTCTTTTGGGATTTTCTTTCTTTTTGGGTCACCCTGCCTCGGTGGGAGACGTCGACTTGTTGATGGGGATGTCACCGTGGTTGTTCAATATATTTATAGATGGGGTTGTAAGAGAAGTGAATGCGAGGTCTTGGCAAGAGGTGTTGGGCTAAAAGATAAAAAGCAATACAAAGTGGAGTTGTCAAGTGCTTTTGCTGATGACACTGTGCTTGGGAGATTCTGGAAGAACTGAGAGGTTGGTGGATGAATTTGGTAGGGTGTGTAAAAGAAGAAAAATTGAAAATGAGTATAGGAAAGAGTAAGGTGATGAGGATAACAAAAAGAATAGGTGACGAAAGATTGGATATCAGATTGGAGGGAGAGAGTATGGAGGAGGTGAATGTATTCAGATATTTGGGAGTGGACATGTCAGCAGATGGGTCTATGAAGGATGAGGTGAATCATAGAATTGATGAGGGAAAAGGGGAGTGGAGCACTTGAGTCTGTGGAGACAAAGAACCTTGTCCATGGAAGTAAAGAGGGAATGTTGAAGATAGTTATACCAACACTCTTATATGGGTGTAAGCATGGTGATGAATGTTGCAACGAGGAAAGGCTGGAGGCAGTGGAGATGTCATGTCTGAGGTCAATGTGGGTGTGAATATAATGCAGAGAATTCGGAGTTTGGAAATTAGGAGGAGGTGCAAAGATTACCAAAACGATTGTCCAGAGAGCTGAGGAGGTTGTTGAGGTGGTTTGGACATGTAGAGAGAATGGAACGAGACAGGTGACTTCGAGAGTGTATAAATCTGTAGTGGGGAAGGGGGTAGGGGTCGGCCTAGGAAAGGTTGGAGGAGGGGTAAAGGAAGTTTTGTGTGCGAGGGGCTTGGACTTCCAGCAAGCATGTGTGAGCGTATTTGATAGGAGTGAATGGAGGCATATGGTTTTTAATACTTGACGTGCTGTTGGAGTGTGAGCAAAGTAACATTTATGAAGGGATTCAGGAACCGGCAGGCCGGACTTGAGTTCTGGGATGGGAAGTACAGTGCCGGCACTCTGAAGGAGGGTGTTAACCTTTCAGGCCACGCATCAATTTAACTGCATTTGCAACCTATATTCTGATAATATAAGCAATCTAAGACATATTTATTTGTGTTCATTTGTCAAGTTTATTTATTTTAGGGCCCCTAAAATACCCTCTATGGCAAATCAAATATGAGGCACACCTGCGAAGGTTATGTTTTATAACTGTACGAAAAGCACCCTCTGGCAAGACAGTGATGGAGTGAATGATATAAAGTTTTCTTTCGCCACCTGCCTTGGTGAATCATTGTTAATAAAAAATATACATATATATATATATATATACATATATATATATACATATATATATAATATATACATATATATATATATACATATATATATACATATATATATATACATATATATACATACATATATACATACATATATACATACATATATATACATATATACATATATATATATATACATATATATATACATATATATATACATATACATAGTGGTACCTCGTGTTACGATGGTCCCCAAAATCGTCTTTATGTAAGTTTATTTTTTTAAATGCTTTTGTAGGTATATTTTTGGGGGTGTAAAAGGACTAGTCTATTTTACATTATTCCTTATGGGGGATAAATTCGTTTGGTAATGGCACTTGAACAGCATTCTCGAACGAAAAAATATCGTAACTCGAAGTACCACTGTATATACATATACAGACAAACATAATTGACCATATGGTGGTTTGTTTCTGGTCTTCAACTTATACATATTATAAGCATTGAGCATGGCAGTGTCCACAAGATGAAGAGTTTTATGTACCACTTGCAAACACAATCAGCAAACCTAATTTACAAGTCACATTTGTCCACTGAGTGCATATTGAGGGTGTAGTCCATCACAGCTGCAGGTTTTAGAATGGGTTCATTGGTCTCTATTCTGCCTTCCAGTGTCTGTCATCTCGTTTTGGTGAACTGACAACAGTGTGATATCTAGTTTGTCATGCCACTGAAATACCTTGATGTCATTGGCAGCAAACGCCTGTACCTCACCTCTAAGAGTGGCTGCGTCGAACCTAGGCATATGCTTATGATTTGCACTCGCTGTACCACACATGTCATGTTCACTTGCACAAAATCACTGAGTAAGGGGCTTGTGTAACAGTTATCAGTGTATATAATATATGCTCCTTACCAAGATATGGTTCCATCATTGTTCTAACCACACCACCAGAGATGCCCAATAACTTTCTCGTATCTTGCAATGTATTATTTCCAGTGTACACAATAATATCCAATACAAGACCACTGTAGCAATCACAAAGTACAAACAACTTTATACCGAAGCATTTCCTCTTGCTTGGTATATACTGCTTGAACAACAGTCTACCTTTAAAAAAAATCACTCAATAGCGAACTTCCTGAAGGGATAAAAATACATATTGAATTTCTGTTTCAGATACAAACACATAACTAATTTTATACAGTGGACCCCCGGTTTTCGTCCGGTGCTGAAATCATACAATTCGGATTTCGAGCACTTTTTAGCGAAATTTTCCCCCAGGTTTCGTACATCCACTCGGAAATCGTTGGTACCAGATGCGTGCGCCTGGGCCGCTCATATGTTCGTGACTCTCTCAGGTATCAAGTCCCTATCCGGGGTTACTTCCCTTCTTTGTCTTTTACTGGCACTAGGACCAGCTTGAGTCGCTGTACCCCTGTTGCACAAAAAATCTGTCCAGAGAGCTCTGTTTCTGGCGTATCTTTAAGATTTGTCTAAAATGGGACAAGGCATTGTCATTGAACATGTTGCAGACACAGCTTGCAACAGTTTTGTTAGGGTGATAATTCTCCACAAAACTTTGCAACTCATTCCACTTTGCACACGTTCTTAATCACTGAAGAAGGCACACATATGCCACTTTCATATTTTGCTACAAGTTCTTATTTGAATTCTATCGTGTTTCTCACTTTCTTTGGCCCCCATGGTGGCTTATTTCAGTTGCAATCAATAAACAAGCACAAAAAAAATGGATGAACGCATGGAGTATTGTTAACTTAACGTTAAACAGAGGCAGACCGAGTCTGGTATGTGAGAGAACCGGGTTCCCGGGCGGGTGGACTTATCTGATATGGACGCTTTCTGAGCAGATGTATGAAACCCTGGGAAAATTTTGCCGAAAAGTGCTCAAAATCCGAATTGTAAAATTTCCGCACCAGACGAAAACCGGGGGTCCACTGTTGTAAAAGTATGTGAGGGGGAGGGATAAATTCTTTGATACCAATACAGTAGGGCCCCCACTTATACGGCAGGTTAGGCTCCAGGCTAGTGCCTTAAAGCAGACATTGCCAAAAAGCAAAACGCCATTTTTTTTCCACTTATAAATGCATATAAATGCCACACAACAAGCTTACACTAACTTGTATAAAGTTAGCAATAGCACTAGGCATTAAAAAACACATTAAAAAGTAAGATACACACAGAGTACACTTATTACTTACCTTAAAGTATTAACATTGATGTGCGAGAGGCGAGTGGCAGGGTATTGTCTAAAACAAGTAAAACATTAAAAGGAATTTTCTTTTCCTTGCAGTAAGCCTAAACTGTAGGCCTAAAATAGTCTGAACCAATTTATGAAAAGATCAGTAGTCATCCAAGCTTTCAAGTTGGATTTATAATAAATGGAGGCTACCTTTTGCATAGTTCTTTAGGGCCCTAGGATTCTGAGTGATAAATTATCATAGGTTTTAACTTGAAATCCCCAGCAGCATTAGCTCTTAGCAAGAGTGTTAGCTGACACTCTTGGGTTATCCTGGGTTCTCTACACATATGCTGCTATATGTAACTGTATTTGATGGTTATCTCAGCAATCAACATATACCTTGTTAGTAAGTTTATTCAGGTATACACAAATAGTTACATAGATTATCATACATAGCAGAATATGCGTAGTAAACCTAGGATAACCCAAAAAAGTCATTTCACTCAGTTTAATCATTTCTAACTTGGCACTTCAAGTAAGAGGCTTACGACTCTTTATATCACAACAAGTTAACGGGAGAGTGAACGGGAGAGGAGTTCAGACAAGGTAAAAACAAACTGAATAGGTAGTGGGCGATCACTCGCAGGCGAAATGAATGCGATTAATGTGTCCACTTTTAGTTCATTCACATAAGTTTGTAAGAGTTTGTGAAACTTTTACCTCAATAATTTTTTATTATAATAATTACCTCACAATTCAAATACTCTTACATTGTGTACAAGTTAGTACAGAATAAACAAACAGCAACACTCCCATTCTCATGCAACACTATTTTTAGAGTTAATAATATTACAGTGGACCCTCGGTTTTCGTTGAAAATTGTTTCCAGAATGATGTTTGAGTGCCGTTACCGAACGTATTTGTTCCCATAAGGCCAAATGTAAATTAGATTAGTCATTTCAGACCCCCAAAAATACACTTACAAAAGCACTTACGAAAATACACTTACATAATTGTTAGAGTTTGGAGGTGAACGAAAATCGAGGGTCCACTGTGTTATCATAAAAAAGAAGCGCTAAACCCAAAAGGGTCGTGAATAGCTATATATAGTGAAGGCATATGAAAGGAATATTTTTCTACAGTTATCCCTCAGTGTTTGTATAGAGAAAACGTAATTCTTCCGACACTCCTACAAAGTCGCTTGGTAAACAAATCTCATTTGTCAATTTTTATTCTGTGGGTGTATGTATCATGTTTATATGCTATATAATGTATTTTTTAAATAATTTTGAAGAAAATATCATGGATGGATTAATGAAAATGTCTATATTGACGTAAAATTGGACATTTAATGTGCCCAAGAGTGATTATTACATAATAGAGAGATGTGCTCATGGAAAATGTAAACAAACTGGGTGGCACGCGCCGTATCTGAAAGACCGCTCGCCGTATACAAAAGTTTTGGTCATAATTTGAACTCTCCGTATGAATCTAACACCGAAAGGTGAAACGGCGAAAAGCAGGGCCCTACTGTATGCAGTGGACCCTTGGTTTTCGTACATCTCCAAACTCGAACAATTATGTAAGTGTAATCTAATTTACATTCGTCCTTATGGGAACAGATTTGTTCGGTAACGGCACTCGCACAGCATTTTGGAAAGAATTATCAACGAAAACTGAGGGTCCACTGTATAGTGATATGAATAATATAAGATTTAATGTTCACTTAGATATTCATTCCAATGGTAAATACTTTCAGATGTTGGAAGTAATGTTTCAGCACAACTCAAGCGTCAGATATGAAAGAGTTGGCAGGAACAGCTTTTATTCTATGGATGGAGCGTTTGGACAGCCGTATGACATTGGTGGGGGCAAGGATGCTGTGGTTGGATTCTTCGCTTCCCTCAGACCTGCTGCGTGGAAAAATGGATCTCTCTTGCTCAATGTTGATCGTGAGTAGTTCACATTGAATTTAATTTACCACTTTCATTTTTTTCTCCAAAATGCTGTACATAATTTAAATTTAACACATCAGCTGTCTCCAACAGAGATAGGGTGGGAGGGTGCTTTCCACCCACAGAGAGAGACCCCCACAGAGAGACCCACAGAGAGAGAGACCCCCACAGAGAGAGAGACCCCCACAGAGAGAGAGACCCCCACAGAGAGAGAGAGACCCCCACAGAGAGAGAGAGAGAGACCCCACAGAGAGAGAGACACCCCCACAGAGAGAGAGACACCCCCACAGAGAGAGAGAGACCCCCACAGAGAGAGACCCCCACAGAGAGAGAGAGAGAGCCCCACAGAGAGAGAGAGAGAGCCCCACAGAGAGAGAGACCCCCACAGAGAGGAGAGACCCCACACAGAGAGAGAGAGACCCCACAGAGAGAGAGGAGCCCCACAGAGAAGAGAAGAGAGAGAGCCCCACAGAGAGAGAGAGAGAGAGACCCCACAGAGAGAGAGAGAGAGAGACCCCACAGAGAGAGAGAGAGAACCCCACAGAGAGAGAGAGAGACGACCCACAGAGAGAGAGAGAGAGACCCCCACAGAGAGAGAGAGAGACCCCACAAGAGAGAGAGACCCCACAGAGAGAGAGAGAGAACCCCACAGAGGAGAGAGAGACCCCCAGAGAGAGAGACCCCAGAGAGGAGAGAGACCCCCACAGAGAGAGAGAGAGACCCCACAGAGAGAGAGAGACCCCACAGAGAGAGAGAGAGAGAGCCCCACAGGAGAGAGAGACCCCCACAGAGAGAGAGACCCCACAGAGAGAGAGAGAGACCCCACAGAGAGAGAGAAAAACCTCCACAGAGAGAGAGAGAGACCCCACAGAGAGAGAGAAGAGAGAGCCCCACAAGAGAAGAAGAGAGACCCCACAGAGAGAGCCCAGAGAGAGAGAGACCCCACAGAGAGAGAGAGAGAGCCCCACAGAGAGAGAGAGAGACCCCACAGAGAGAGAGACCCAGAGAGAGAGAGAGAGAGACCCCACAGAGAGAGAGAGCCCCACAGAGAGAGGCCCCACGAGAGAGAGAGCCCCACAGAGGGGAGAAGAGAGAGAGACCCCACAGAGAGAGAGAGCCCCACAGAGAGAGAGAGCCCCACAGAGAGAGAGAGCCCCACAGAGAGAGAGAGCCCCACAGAGAGAGAGAGCCCCACAGAGAGAGAGAGCCCACAGAGAGAGAGAGCCCCACAGAGAGAGAGACCCCACAGAGAGAGAGAGAGGGACCCCACAGAGAGAGAGAGCCCCACAGAGAGAGAGAGCCCACAGAGAGAGAGACCCCCACAGAGAGAGAGACCCCCACAGAGAGAGAGACCCCACACAGAGAGAGAGACCCCACAGAGAGAGAGACCCCCACAGAGAGAGAGAGAGACCCCACAGAGAGAGAGAGAGAGAGACCCCACAGAGAGAGAAGAGAGAGAGAGCCCCCACAGAGAGAGAGAGAGAGAAGAGAGACCCCACAGAGAGAGAGCCCCACAGAGAGAGAGACCCCACAGAGAGAGAGAGAGACCCCCACAGAGAGAGAGAGAGACCCCACAGAGAGAGAGAGAGGACCCCACAGAGAGAGAGAGAGAGAGAGAGAGAGACCCCACAGAGAGAGAGAGAGAGAGAGAGACCCCCAAGAGAGGAGACCCAAGAGAGCCCACGAGAGAGAGACCCCACAGAGAGAGAGAGAGCCCCAGAGAGAGAGAGAGAGAGAGAGCCCCACAGAGAGAGAGAGAGAGAGAGCCCAAGAGAGAGACCCCACAGAGAGAGAGAGGAGAGAGAGACCCCACAGAGAGAGAGAGAAAAGAGAGACCCCCACAGAGAGAGAGAGAGAGACCCCACAGAGAGAGAGAGGACCCCCAGAGAGAGAGAGAGACCCCACAGAGAGAGAGAGAGACCCCCACAGAGAGAGAGAGAGAGACCCCACAGAGAGAGAGAGAGAGACCCCACAGAGAGAGAGACCCCCACAGAGAGAGAGACCCCACAGAGAGAGAGACCCCACAGAGAGAGAGACCCCACAGAGAGAGAGAGACCCCACAGAGAGAGAGAGACCCCCACAGAGAGAGACAGAGACCCCACAGAGAGAGACCCCCACAGAGAGAGACCCCACAGAGAGAGAGAGAGCCCCACAGAGAGAGAGAGACCCCACAGAGAGAGAGAGAGAGACCCCACAGAGAGAGAGAGAGAGACCCCACAGAGAGAGAGAGAGCCCCACAGAGAGAGACCCCACAGGAGAGAGAGAGACCCCACAGAGAGAGAGAGACCCCACAGAGACCCCCACACAGAGAGAGAGAGAGAGAGAGACACCCACAGAGAGAGAGAGAGAGAGACCCCACAGAGAGAGAGAGAGAGACCAAAGAGAGAGAGAGACCCCACACAGAGAGAGAGACCCCACACACAGAGAGAGAGAGAGACCCACAGAAGAGAAGACCCACACAGAGAGAGAGAGAGAGAGGACCCCACAGAGACCCCACACAGAGAGAGAGAGAGAGAGACACCCACACACAGAGAGAGAGAGAGAGACACCCACACACAGAGAGAGAGAGAGAGAGACACCCACACACACACAGAGAGAGAGAGAGACCCCCACACAGAGAGAGAGAGAGAGACCCCCACACAGCAACCCCCATATACATATATACACACGTGTATATACACACATGAACTTTTAAATCTCTGCACGAAATTCACCAATAGCAAATAGTAGAGCCTACAAGATTAGAGAATACGCTGGACTTCATCCTCACCAACAATGATGATCTGATACGAAATGTCATCATATCAAAAACAATATACGTACTCAGATCACAACATAATAGAGGTCCAGACATGTATGCGGGGAGCCCCAGATCGACAAAATATGATCAGCCACGAGGGAGCCTTCTCCAAATTAAACTTCAATAACAAAAACATAAGGTGGGACCAAGTAAACCAAGTCCTAAATGATATAAACTGGAAGATAGCCTAAGCATCATGGATCCTAACCTATGTCTAGAACAAATTAACTCTGTGGCACTTGGAATTTGCTCAAGACAAATTCCCTTAAGGAAAAGATGTGAACTAGAAAGAGAGGCGCTCCCTATACAGGCGAAGGCAGAGAATAACGGAGCGACTACAAGAGGCCAATATATCTGAAATACGTAGGGAGATGCTGGTCAGAGAAAAAGCAAACATCGAATTAAAACTAAAGGAATCTTACAGGAATCAAGAAACGTGGGAAGATCTAAAAGCCATAAATGAAATTGAAAGAAACCCAAAGTATTTTTTTTCTTTTGCCAAATCAAAGTCGAGAACAACATCCAGTATTGGGCCCCTACTTAAACGGGATGGGTCCTACACAGATGACAGCAAGGAAATGAGTGAGTTACTAAAGTCCCAGTATGACTGTTTTTAGCGAGCCGCTAACCAGATTGAAAGTCGAAGACCTAAGTGAATTTATGAGTGCCACAGAACTTGGCAGATGCATGCCTATCTGACATTACCCTGACGCCAAATGACTTCGAAAAGTCAATAAATGACATGCATATGCACTCCGCTCCAGGCCCAGACTCGTGGAACTCCGTATTCATCAAGAACTGCAAGAAGCCCCTATCACGTGCTTTTAACATCCTATGGAGAGGGAGCATGGACACTGGGGTCGTCCCGAAGTTACTAAAAACAAGACATAGCCCCACTCCACAAAGGGGGCAGTAAAGCAATAGCAAAGAACTACAGACCAATAGCGCTAACGTCCCATATCATAAAAATCTTTGAAAGGGTTCTAAGAAGCAAGATCGCCACTCATCTAGATACCCATCAATTACACAACCCAGGGCAGCATGGGTTTAGAGCAGGTCGCTCCTGTCTTAACTACTGGACCACTACGACAAGGTTCTGGATGCTCTAGAAGACACAGAATGCAGATGTTATATACACAGACTTTGCAAAAGCCTTTGACAAGTGTGACCATGGTGTAATAGCACACAAAATGCGTGATAAAGGAATAACAGGAAAAGTTGGTAGATGTATCGATAATTTCCTAACAAGTAGAACACAGAGTAGTAGTCAACAGAGTAAAGTCTGAGGTGGCTACAGTGAAAAGCTCTGTTCCACAAGGCACAGTACTCTCTCCCATCCTGTTCCTCATCCTCATATCGGACATACAGGGATATAAGCCATAGTGCCGTGTCTTCCTTTGCAGATGACACCCGAATCTGTATGACAGTGTCCACCATTGAGGACACTGCAAGACTCCAAGGAGACATAAACCAAATCTTTAAATGGGCTGCAGAAAACAATATGAAGTTCAATGATGAGAAATTTCAATTACTCAGATATGGAAAACGTGAAGAAATTAAAATCTCATCGGAGTACAAAACAAATGCCAACCACACAATAGAGCGAAAAACTAATGTCAAAGACCTGGGAGTGATCATGTCAGAGGATCTCACCTTCAAGGACCATAACACCGTAGCAATCGCATCTGCTAGAAAAATTACAGAATGGATAATGAGAACCTTCAAAACCAGGGATACCAAGCCCATGTTGACACTTTACAGGTCGCTTGTTCTATCTAGGCTGGAATATTGCTGCACACTAACTGCACCTTTCAAGGCAGGTGAAATTGCTGACCTAGAAAATGTGCAGAGAACCTTCATGGCACGCATAACTGCGATAAACCACCTCAATTACCGGGAACGCTTGAAGTTCCTAAACCTGTACTCCCTAGAACGCAGGCGGGAGAGATACATTTTTATATACACGTGGAAAATTCTCGAGGGATTAGTACCGAACTTGCACACGAGAATCACTCCCTACGAAAGCAAAAGACTCGGCAGGCGATGTAACATCCCCCCAATGAAAAGCAGGGGTGCCACTAGCACGTTGAGAGACAACACAATAAGTGTCAGGGACCCAAGACTGTTCAACTGCCTCCCAGCATACATCAGGGGGATTACCAACAAACCCCTGGCTGTCTTCAAGCAGGCACTGGAGAGGCACCTAAAGTCGGTACCTGACCAGCCAGGCTGTGGTTCGTACGTTGGACTGCGTGCGGCCAGCAGTAACAGCCTGGTTGATCAGGCTGTGATCCAACATGAGGCCTGGTCACAGACCGGGCTGCAGGGGCATTGGCCCCTGGAACTCTCTCCAGGTATATATACACACACACACACACATACGCCCCGATGGCATGGTGGCTAGCGCTCTTGCTTCAAGCACGGAGGGCCCGGGTTCAATTCCCGGCGGGGCCGAAACATTTTGAAGTGTTTCGTTACACACACACACACACACACAACAGGCCTAGTGTCTAATTGACATATGCCTAGGACAAAATGGTAACTAACATACACACACTACATCAATCAGCAGCTAAGAGCTATATCAGCTTGGGGAAACCGATGGCAAGTAACATTTGCACATGAGAAAACATAAATGGTCTCTAGGCACCATGATGGTAATTCCGGTGCAGTAGTAAGTATGAATGGAAGAGTGTTGGTACCTGTGGAAGAAGTTGATATCCTTGGGGTGAAATTTGACTCCAAACTGACCATGAAGAACCACTTATTAATTAAATCTTGTAAACAAGGCAGCCAAGAAGCTTGCAGCACTTTGCCGTATCTCGCATCTGCTTGATGGTAGGGGTTGCAAGATTCTGTATGAGGCATAATTACGCTTGCATCTTGAGTATGCTCCACTTTCTTGGTTTGCTTGCATCCCCTCTTTTCTGTGACTGCTTGACAGAGAAGAGAACAGAGCATGACGTCTCATCTCTCGCCTGGACCCATCCTGGATAGATCTGTCATTTCAGCAGAACCTTCAACACAGGAGGGATGTGGGTGGCCTTACTGTTATGTACAAGGCCAACATTGTCAAAGTACCACACTTGGCTTCACTTGGAGGACAGCAAGAAGCAAGCTTCTATACCACAAGATGGGCAGAAAGCAACAGCTTCACTCTGGCTGTACCCTTCTTCAGAACATCACTTATCTGCGATCATTTATGCCCAGGATGACTCGAGTCTGGAACACATTCGTACAGCATATCAACGAGATAGTTGATCAAATGAAAATGCTGGTCCACAGATGGCTCCAACTTCATCCTGTTCCATACTTGTATGTTTCAAAACAATAAAAATGCTTTCAAATGAGATGATGTAGGTAACAGCTCTTAGCTTCTCAATTAAGTTAGGAACCCTTAACTTGTAAATAGCTTGTCAATAAAGCTAGGAACCCTTAAATTAACCAAAAGTAGATCTACGTTCGTTTACATGCTTTCTTATGGAGAAAATCAAGGTTGGAGCACTACGTGTTTACAAGAGTATTTCAGCGTTCTGCTGCAGGGCAAGGTAATGATAAGGCTTTCTATACATCCCACAAATATGTATCGTTATTTGCAACAATATATGCATACAGAGAGAGCAAGTGACGTTTACACATTGTGAATAAGTCACTAACAAACACACACACACACACAGAAGAGACAAAAAGACAGACTGATTCATTTAGGCCCATTTTACCTCTCTGCAGGCTTCTTTATTTATGAGATCGTGGGTACACAGGCAGTGTGTTGGTGCCCATGGCCCCGAGGGAGAGAGGAGAGTAGGCCTGTTTATTCTAGGAAGGCCGCTGAGTGAGAGTGAGTGAAGCTTACATTCTGCTCAGCTGGCAGACAGCATAGGCTGTCTATGCAGACAGTAGAGGCCACGCACCCATGGTCGACCCTGACCATGAGTGGCAGTAAAAAAAATCTCGGTCTCTTGCAAGAACACAAAATACACACACACACACACACACACACACACACACACACACACACACAGGTCAGAGGAGACATGATAACGACATACAAAATACTGCGGGGAATTGACAAGGTAGATAGTGACAGGTTGTTTCAGAGAGGGAACACAGAAACAAGGGGACACAACTGGAAGCTGAAGACTCAGATGAGTCAAAGGGATGTCAGGAAACATTTCTTCAGCCACAGAGTAGTCAGGAAGTGGAATGGACTAGAGAATGATATAGTGGAGGCAGGAACCATACATAGTTTTAAGACAAGGTATGATAAAGCTCATGGAGCAGGGAGGCAGAGACCCAGTAGCAGACAGCGAGAGGCGGGGCCAGGAGCTGAGTCTCGACCCCTGCAACCACAATTAGTGAGTACAATTAGGTGAGTAAAAACACACACACACACACACACACACACACACACACACACACACACACACACACACACACAGAGACAGGAGAGTAGTCCAAACTTTCTGAAAACCTATCTCCCCCCCCTCTCTCCCTCTCCCTCATACACCCCTCCCTTCTCCCTCACACACAAACCCTCCCCTCTCTCCCTCCCCCTCTCTATACCTCCCTCTCCCCCTCTCTATACCTCCCTCTCCCCCTCTCTATCCTCCCTCTCCCCCTCTCTATACCTCCCTCTCCCCCTCTCTATACCTCCCTCTCCCCCTCTCTATGCCTCCCTCCCCCTCTCTATCCTCCCTCTCCCCCTCTCATGCCTCCCTCTCCCCTCTCATACCTCCCTCTCCCCTCTCATCCTCCCTCTCCCCTCTCTATCCTCCCTCTCCCCTCTCTATGCCTCCCTCTCCCCTCTCTATGCCTCCCTCTCCCCTCCATATCCCTCCCTCTCCCTCTCCTATCCCTCTCCTACCTCTCTCCTCCCCCTCTCTCCTCCCTCTCTTTCTCCCCCCACTATTCACCCTCTCTATCTATCTCCCTCCATCTCTCTACCTCCCTCTCGCTCTTTCTCTCTATCCACCCTCTTCTACCCTTTCCTCTAGCCTCTCTCTCCCCCTCACCCCATTCCTATCCTTTCTCGTTTCTCCCTCACCCCTTCCCTACCCTCTTCTTTCTCCCTTCTCCTGACACCTCAATACATCCACGGGACTCAGTGGGAAGATGGGTGGCTCAGAAGGCGTCAACAGGAGGAAGATGGCCGATCAGGGAAGGCAGCAGTGGGAGGAGGAAATTTCTAGAAGGGAAGGAATGGAGAGGGAAATTTAGGTGATCACCGGGAGCTCAATGAAAGGGAAAGGAATGGGAGAGGAAGCTATTGGTGATCAGCGAGGAAATGGAAGAGGATAGCTGAGGAAGTAGAAAATGGGTAATGCAAGCCAAAAGCAGAAGCCAAGATCCAGACCCTAAGAGAAGATGCAGGGACTGACACAGAATAGAGACAACAGTACCTGGCAGGAGCTTGGCTTGGAAACCTTGGCACCAGGGACAGACAAGGGAATGAGGAGAAAGGAGGAGAACTCGGGTATACAGGCACTGGCAGTCCATGGGGCCCGAAGCAAGGCGAGCAGGATAACAACACACGAGAGGGATATGAAGAAGCAGCCAGGGTCAAGAAAGGCACCACGGAACAACGAATGGGAGCACAGAAATAACATATGAGAGGGTAGACAAAGCAGCGACACGCTAAACACGGAGCCCCACAACACTGCAGCGGACAGGGACGTATGAGCCCGACGGACACACAAAGGAACACGGGAATACATCCATGACAGCACCGAGAAGGCTAATGCACCTTTGACAAGGCAATGGGAGACACAGGGGGGAGGAGGAAGGAGAAGTCTATCTTTATCTATGGCCTGAAGGAAGTCAAGGGGACACCCACGACAGAAGGAAACATGAGGAGAAAGAAAAGATCGATGGTATCATGCTAGCAATGGGAGATCATCCCAAGTGACAAATTTTCGAGAATCGGGTGGTACACAAAGGGAAGAAATCGACCCTCAAGGTAATATTCAAGGCAGAATCAGCCCGCACCATGATCCCCGCAAGAAAGCTCGGTGAGGACGAACCAGGGTCCGGAATGTATACCTGGATGAGACAGAACGCAGGAAAAAGGGAGGCTGGAGGGGGAAGATAAGAAGAAGAGAGGAGGGAGGGGACACGAG
>WNWK01042705.1:0-15858 GCA_009830355.1 Cherax destructor | reverse complement strand
AAATATTGTGACGTCACTGACCACCAAGAGGGTGTGGGCGGGAGATGGGTGATCTTGATCCAAGGAAGTGGAGCAGGGTTTTGGGGGATGGAAGTAATTTGATGAAATTCCAAAGTAGGTAAGTCTTAGTTAAATTTACTTAAAGAGAGACTCCATAGTTACCATATCTCTGACTCTCCATGAGTCAAGTAAAAAATATCAGAAGTAATATTGAAAAATGAAAAATTTGAAAATGAAAAAAATAAATTAAAAAAAATCGAGGAGCGGGGCGATCCGCAGAAGCGCTGCAGAAGGCAGCTCGGGGCGCTCGACGCGGAAGGGCGGGGGGCGGCGCGGGGGGGGCCGGGGCGCGGGGCGGGCGGGGCGGGCGGGGCGCGGGGCGCGGGCGGGGGGGCGCGGGGCTGGGCGCGGGGCGGGCGGGCGTGGCGGGGCTGGGGCTCGAGCGCGCGGAAGGAGACCGCTCAGGGATGAGGGTCTCAGGGGTGAGGAGGGTGCGGGTCTGCTAAGGATGAAAAATATGAAAAAAAAATTAAAAATCGAGGAGCGGGGCGATCCGCAGCAGAAGCGCTGCAGAAGGCAGCTCGGGCGGCTCGACGCGGAAGGGTGCGGGGCGGGGCGGCGGGCGCGGGCAAGGCGCGAAAAAAAAAAAAAAAAAAAAAAAAAAAAGGGGGCTGGAAGGTGGGGGGTGGGGGTGACCGAAGTGGGGTTGGGGGTTGTGGGGGTTGTGGGTGGGGTTGTGGGGGGGGTGGGGGTTACTGCCGCCATTTTGAGCCACTCTGAGTGATTTACCACTACTCACACTTATTATGACCCACTTGACCCACTTTTCGCACTCGACCATTATTTTAATCCACAAAATCCTTGAATTTATACATTTAAATTCCCTCTTCTTCCATAACGGATCCTGCCTAGCCTATACCTGAGGATTTGCTCTGTATACAGTGTCCTTTGTTCAAACATAGTGATGTCACACATCCTTGTATAAAACCCATGCATCAATCATTACGCATTGACGCCGTTCAGAAGAGGAAGACTCAGTTATATTTACGTTAAAGCACTTAAAGGTATCCCTTCAGGAACTTCTGACAGAGTAAGTGGGTGAGTGTACCGTAAAGATGAACCACTGACCTCCTGGTGGCCGGGTCTGGTAACTCAGAACAAACTCTGAGACTAACAGTGGTCGCAAACTCTTAATGTATGCCCCATTGTGGCCTTATATCTCATAGTACTAACATAGTAGTATTGAGTTTATTGTGTGTGGATATTTACACGCAGATAACAGCAGCCTGAATGACAATAAAAATACAATTAGTTCCTGATGATCCAACTTGGCCACCAAGCTTCCTACGTTCTTTTATACTTGTCTTTTTTCTTAGTTAGTTAGTTCAGACTCTCAGGTAAGGACCCACTAGGGACGAGGGGGAAGTGGGGACAGAAGAAGAATAGCCGGTGAGAGGAAGAGCTTAAGTAGAAGAGAAAGAGTCAGGACTAAACCCAACAGTCTAACTACTTGAAAAGACAGTGCAAGTTCTTTTTTCTTGGTAGGGAGAGTTGTTATATTATGCTTTGCCATATTATGTTTTGTCATATTATACTTTAGTATGTAATATTATGTTATATTATGTTAATAAGATATTAACATAACATGGGATATAATGCGATTCTTTATTGACAACGTTTCGCTCCAAGTCACCCCACACACATCTACCTCAGCAGTACGTGAGTATATATAGGAAGAATAATGATGTGAAGAGTCAGGTGGAGAATGTTGAAGATGATTGCTGAGAAGAAGTTGAAGTTGAGAAAGACCTGCCCAGCATGGGCCAGTAGGAGTGTTGCTGTTTATGATAAGGTTGAATAAATTTCCTGGCAAGAGGTTCAGCTATGTTGTAAAAGATTCGTTCCAACCAGCACCATCTTCTCCACTTCTACTCTCACCACAACACCAAAACTAAACGTAGTAATACCACCACCGTGGCTACTGTCAGGGAGGCTGGAGTGGGAATAACACCACCGTAGCTACTGTCAGGGAGGCTGGAGTGGGAATAATACCACCATGGCTACTGTCAGGAAGGCTGGAGTGGGAATAACACCATATGGATACACAAAAGGCCTAGGAACTAGGCCCCACAAGGGTTACGGGTGTACATTTGGATTTATATCTACAGTTCACTTATCTGTTACAGTATATCTGGTATCTTATTTTCATTAATAAGATATCTTGACATGCTACATAGGTTATTATACTGTCTATCTCTTTATTCCTCAATAAGTGGACAATTAAGAACATAGTGTTCAAGACAGTGACAATATGCCTGACCATATAATTTGCATTTAGTTTGATCATCATCTGTGTGTCTCCCAACCTGCCAGAAGAACTTGTAGCCAAGCCTAAGCCTGGCCACTACAACATCAGTCAGTCTGTTCACATTGCAAGTTACTCCAAAAACATACTTATCTGTGTTCATGTTATCATAGTGGGTTATAAATCTACTTAGACTTCTAACTGCATTCCTATAACATTCATTTTCATTATTTACTTCTCTCCTAATATTATTCCTAATGCTAGACACAGATATACCAAAGTTATATTCTACATTATCCTCTAGGGTACTCTTCTTGGCTAACTTATCAACTTTATCATGAAGGAGTAATCCAATGTGTGATGGGATCCATAGCAATTGTACATTAATTCCCTTTTCCCGGATTTTTTAGTATCTATACCTGGCTTCTCCAATGAGCATGTTGTTAGAGTCATTATATGAGTCAAGAGCCTTCAATGATGACATAGAATCAGTAATGATGATAGAGTCAAGCTCAGTGCCATTAGGATTGCAAACAATTCAGTTTGCAGTATTATGTACCCCTGTAATCTTTTGATTACCGCCCACAGGATGGGTATTGCGACCCCAGAATGGGCCACAATTTATATATATATATATGTAATTATGTATATATTTCCATTTCTTATAATTTTATATTGCTGATATATTCGATAATAACTAAATCGTTAATATATTGCTTTATATTATTATTTGACTTAGCTATATTATTAGGTAGGATGTAACATGTTGACTATTGTGCTCATTGTTCGAGAGTGTTGAGTGGCTGCTTTTCAGTTGGCAAACTACCTCACTAACTGCACTTCGCTTGTTATACTGCCGGCTTCTCTAGAGTTGCTGGGCAGTCAGTTGGTAGCGTGTTCCCACCTGAGTTGGAGACTGCTTCTCCTTACTCCTCCTCTCTTCCCTGCTGACTCTCAAATTCAAATTCAAATTCAAATCCTTTATTTCATGTAATACAAGGTGGGGGGTACTTATAGTTATACATTAAAGTTGATATTACAAGATGGCCAATAATATGCCTAGGTATGTCTAGGCTTTTCAGGCAGAAAGACCTCGCTCTTGTCTCTGCTTGTTTCCTCGTCATTTAGACTCTGTTTGGTAGAGTATGTGTTCGGTGGTGAGACGACACATACTTCTCTGGACTCTGTGTAACCCTGCTCACAGAGAATAGCCTAGACTTAGTGATTTTTGACGTTTTACTGGGTTGTGTGTCACATTGACACTTTGAGATAACTCAGGTCTCTAGCTATAGCTCTTGACCTAATTCGCTAAGGCATCTGTGCACCGTCACAGTCGGGGATTTTGGTTATGCTGAACCTAGATTCAGTAATAAGGGAGTTTTGTGACTATTATGGAGGATCTGCTGATGGTCCCCAGTAGGGTCTTGATTCTATCTCCTTGTTCCTGTTACTTGCTATATTGCTGTTTGGCGAATTGGTCATTTCACTGTTCAATCAAGCTGTTTGTTCTGATTGTCAGTTTGTTAGAGAAGTTAGCTTATGAGAAGTCGTTTAGTCGGTCACTGGTCGAGTCGAGTCTTACGAGTAATAACGAGTTACCTGGAGCACACATACACACATTTGTATATATCCTACTATTATTGTAAATTGCTGACATTGTGCCAGATGGTACATAAGAGCCATTAAGATATATGTGCCTTCAGCACAATAATATTGTTTCAGAGAAGTGTAGGATCTAACCTCCTAATTAATATCTTCAGTATATTTATGTTTAATTTGATTTACTTTGATACCCTAGATATTCTAACTTTGTTAATAAACATTTTAAATATATTTTTTGGTTAGTATCCTCTCAGTTGAGATCTTATGATGATATTGATAATATGTCGGATAACTGGACCAGGATACTGACTTTGTTGCAAAATCCCAGTAACAGGCTGGATGCTAGAAGGGCATTCCTTTCTAGTGTTCACTGGAGATGTCTATTTCTAATAGATATCGCGTCATTTTGTAAGAATGGGTATGTTGTGCATAATGAAGATATTAATCTAAAAAGTGTAGACGCCCAGTTATTAATTCTTATGACTAACTGAACAAATTTATTATTGTTCTTAACTAGGGAGGTGGCAGCCAGAGCAGATGCAGCCCTGCCAGAAGACTCCTGTTTAGATCCATCAGTGTATATAACTTGTGATAACTTATTACTACCAGCTAGGCGAGAAATTTCTTCTTGAGCAGTTGCTTTAACAAGTGATTTAAGGAAGGGATTACTAGCAATGATCTTCTTGGGAGGGACTTGCAGGTATGTGATATTAAATGAACACATCTTCCATGGAGGGGTGAAATGCTCTTGTTTCCTACAGTGATACAATTCATGCAGGTTGTAAAACTTAATGTAATTGCATGTTTTCACAATCCATTTAGATCTGTGAGTATTTACTTCTAGACATTTAATAAGTTTCATTGTGACATTGTCTGGTTCATTTCTTAACATTCTAATACCAAGTACAGTGTTAATCTCAACAATCCTATCACTGATACTAGAAATACCAAACTCCTTCCTCATATTAAGAACCTTTGTAGATTTGGGACAGCCAAAAATAATTCTGAGAGCTTCATTTTGCATTAACTCCAAGGGTCGGAGAGAACTTTCTCTAGCTAATATCAACATGGAAGCAGATAATCAATTAAGGACCTAACATAGGCGATGTACATCATTCTCACGATTCTCACATTAGCGGCATAGTTGGGGTTGTAGCCAGCAACAGCTTTAAGAGAATTTAGCCTATCTTTGCATTTCTTATTTAGTTTTACATCTACACCAAGACATCTGTAAGATTAAACGTAGCTAATGTTTTCACCCTGCAAATAGATGGGTGGGGGATTTCGTTTGATTGTTAATATCTTTGTTTTAGAGGAAGATATTACGAGGCCTAATCGATTACAAATTGCTTGAACTTCATTAAGAACAGTACTCATCTTTTTATGCCCTGTTGTATGGATCATGATGTCATCAGCATAGCTTATAGCTATATGTTTAGGTGAGGCAGGTGGAACATTTAGGAGAGCATTAATCAGAACATTAAATAGCATGGGACTGAGAACTCCTCCCTGCGGTGTACCTAGGGACATTTCTTTAGACTCGCTTCTAAAGTCTTGGTAGATTACAAGAGGTTACTCTTTTTGACAGGTATCATATTATCCAGTAGAGTAGGATACCATCAATATTCATTTTGGTTAGTTCATGTAGTATAACGGTTCTGTTTGGGATATCAAATGCATATTTTAGATCAAGAAATGTGGTAAAACTAGTAGAGGTGTGTGTAGAGATTAGGGGAAAGTTGGTGTCTGATTCTGTGGTACAGTCTGTTAAGTATCATTCTTTCAAAAGTTTTACAAAGAAAACTAGTTAAGGAGATCGGTCTAAATGTATGAGGCTGTTGGGGCTTAGGGGAGGGGGTACCAATTCTGTCTTTTTTTTTTTCGTCCGATTTCGTTCATTTTTTCCCACGTAAAGACGTGTTTATGAACCTTATTGTATGTGAGTTTCAATAAGATTGCCTTAAAAACAAAAGAGAAAAAAATATTTACTGAAAATTCCATATAAAACCTTATTGTATGTGAGTTTCAATAAGATTGCCTTAAAAACAAAAGAGAAAAAAATATTTACTGAAAATTCCATTTTAACATAACCCCAGCCTAAATGGCACAACGAAAGGTGGATTTGAGACTTGGTACATATAAAACAATGCTAATGCTATTTTCGTACTGAAAGATATTCGTGTAATTATCTCTAGTTATTCTACAAAAAAATAAAGTTCCTCAGTTTTTGTTATATGCAAAATATCTTGCCCTTTACTCCCGCTAAAATCCAAAAATATTTGGAATATTGCAAATTTCTCTTCGTGATTATTTAAAACTATCATTGTTTTATGGTTCCTGTCAATATTATTGCATTTACTTCAATAATAAATGGTGGGTCTCATCAAATAGGTCAATAACTTGCTTCCGAGATAGCGCGTGAAACGCCTCCGGGCTCGGATTTTTTTTTTTTCGCGAAAATCGGTGTAGTTTTAGTGTCTAGTGGTGTTCTAAAGTTGTTATCCCCTCCAAAACACCGTTTTCTCTCACTCAATGTCCGTCTATGTCATAGAAGACGACATGATGAAGGGGAAATAATTTTATATTGAAAATCCTGGAAATACAGTCGCCTTGTTACGGCTTATTTTATTAGTTCTAGTGTATATATCATGTTTATATGTGTTTTTTAGTGTTTATTTAGTCATTTTAGATGATATTAGATGATATTAGCGTAATAAGAAAAATTATTCCTGGCACCCGTGAGTAGCAGAGCGGGAATGCTGCCGCGCGTTCCTGATTGGCTCCCACTACCAGGGAAGCTCCACCCCACACTCATATAGTGCCATGTAGTCAATTATAACATTAGGGGGGCTGTAATTCTTTAACCATTCCCCCAAGGGGTTTTAAAAAAGTTATTTCTGTGTTCTGGGTTGAGAATAATTTTCCCTCCTTCTGTTTTGTTTTGTTTTTTGAGAAAAACCCAAGATTGACATTGGGTGTAGGGAATGATCAGATAGAAAATCAAAACCCAGGAATCATTTTATGATTTTTAAAAACCAAGGCACAGATCTTTTTAAAAATTTATGTGGTAGACGGGTTGTAAAATTTTCCCAAATTATCATGTCATTTGAAATTTCATAGTTTGTTTTGGGGTGTTTGTTATAGACCCCCCATTGAGGGTGGCCCCTATTGATGTGTTTTGGGAAAGCATCAGGTTGAAGCTTTCCTGGACATAAAGATTAAAAATTATTATGGAAAAATTGCCTCGTATAAGGGACCCCGCCAAGAGACCCCAGAATCGTACAATTATGGATAATATTGTAAATGCTTGTGGAAGTGTATTTTTGGGGTCTGAAATAGACAAACCCTTTACGACATTATTTTTTAAAGGGGAAGTAAATTCGTTCGATAATGGCACTTGAGCTGGTTGAAAATTTTGCTCGTTAGGGGAGGTCCACTGTTCTTCCACACCGTGATACTGATGTTTACTGACTCTGCAGGACAAGGAGGAATGTGGCAAGTTCTTTCTAGCATACATCACAAAACAAAGTTTTGACCTTTAAGTTATAAGCTGAATCCGGGGCAACTTTGGTGGAGGTGTTCCATCTTTCAGTCTACATTCTTGGTTGCACTAATATGATGCAAGTCAGGCAACCGCTTCCTGGTGGAAGCAATGTCCCATGAAAAAATGTAATCTATCCATTGTAGTGAGTTATTAAAATCTCTTGCTCAGAAGATAGTAAGACTATTACACTTTGCACAGTGTGCAAACACTTAAGAGCAAATAACATAGTATGTACATTTTTATTTTCAGAACCTTTTTCTCTAAGATTTCCAGGCATTTTGCCAGCCAGGTCCTAGACAATGTTTGAAGCCAAGAGTCATTGGCATCTTCCTCACAAATTGTTTGGAACTGAATGGAAATTGCTGCACTTCTGAGATCACTGTACTTTAGAGCACCATCCTGACTACTTATATTTATAAATTTATCAGCATCTGTTGAAGATGCTCAATTTTTTGTGCAAGTTTTTATAATTTGAAAGTCAGGCGAGTCCAATGCCTCTTCAGAGAAACGTACTTCTGCGTTAGTTCTTTCTTTAACACCTATCACATTAACAGGTACCAAAGTTACATTAGTGTTCTCTGATGGTGCCTGTGGTATGATTGACTCGTCATTCATTGTAGGTTAGGTCCTGTGCACCTAACTCATCTCCAGCTCCAGTGGGGCACATGTGTGGTGTCCGTCTGACTGTTGTAGATGTGTACTGGGAAGAGTGACATGCTCATCCCCATATTCATTGAAGCACAGGTATGAGTAGTGGCAGGTCAGTAGTTCCACGTGTGCTATCAGGGATGGGTAGCTCCTCCACAACTGGTGTGTACTAGCAGGATGGCTAGCTCCTCCACAACTGGTGTGTGCTAGCAGGGATGGCTAGCTCCTCCACAACTGGTGTGTGCTAGCAGGATGGGTAGCTCCTCCACAACTGGTGTGTGCTATCAGGGTGGGTAGCTCCTCCACAACTGGTGTGTGCTATCAGGATGGGTAGCTCCTCCACAACTGGTGTGTGCTAGCAGGATGGCTAGCCTCGACAACTGGTGTGTGTAATGGCATTCTGGTATCACCAGAATCCTTTGCAGGAGATTGTTCTCTTCCACACTTTGCAGAGGTGGAGTCACAGGTCTGGTTGTGGAGGCTGGCTGGCCTCATCCTCAGTTGCCATTAAAGGACAGTTATCAGGTTTACGTCGAAGATTGGTTGGGTTCTGACTGCAGTCCTTATGGCAAACGAACCCAGTTTCTTTACAGTTAATATACCTAAATTTTTGTCTGTCAAGGCCTACTTGCATTCTTTAGTGGGGTGTTTCCCAGCACACTTACCACACCAAGAATGTAGTATTCCACAGTCTACTGCAACATGGCCATAGTGCTGGCATTTGTAACACCTACGTTGAGGGGGTAGGTACACTTCTATGGGTAGGAAATGTAGGCCAGGCATCCAGATATTTCGAGGGAGGGGCATACAGCCTACCCAACTGGCAATAGTTTGGGATCTTCCTTTTTTAGGCTTGATGATATGCTCACTTCGAGTTAGATAGGATGGGTCCATGTAGAGAGGGTATGCAAAGATTATGATACAGACCCATTTTTTAAAGTGCTGAGTGTCTGATGGAGGGCGGAGCAGTTTAATACCTCCGTAAGTTGTATTAAGTAGATCACTGATCACATAATTAATAGATCACTGATCACACAACTGTGTCTGTGAAACAGACACAGTTGTGTGAGTTATTTCTAAACCGTATCCTTGCCTTAGGATGTTTCTTTACTGCTTCCATTAGCCATGCAAACTTAGCAGGCAGCAGGGTGTTGTCAGGGAAGTTCAGCCTAACACAGTCTTCCTTAGAAGATAGGCCTTCTTGCACCCTGTGTGCACCAAGGACGTTTAGTTTCACATTGCCTACGAGTCAGGTGAGTCTGACTACGTCGGCACTCTAGCCCTTTTCACTTTTTTCTCCTTTGTTTATTTTTTAAATGTCTGAAAGCTTTATCATTTCCATCACCTGCGGAAATATATTCCTCTATGAGAGTTGCCATGTTTGCCAGTGATGATATCTCATGTAAGACTCACAACACAAGAATTCCTCGCTTACCTTCCCCTTATAGCTTATGCAAGAGGAAATATTTACTCCAAAGTCAGAATTCTAACATAGATCATATGACACAAAGGTGCAAGTTCAATGAACACTTCCAATAAACTAAGGTTACTACTACTTAATACGATACAAACCTCACTAAAAATACATTTAGAGACTTCTTGTATGGGTGTTAATAATATGGTATATGTAATGGATCGTACAGACAAGGTCCGTACGATCCATTACCATTGCAAATAAAGATGAAGAGAGAGTGAGAGAGAGAAAAGAAAAGTAGGTAACATTGATCATAATATTAGAATTCTGACATATATCACATTAAACAAAAGGTTCAAATTCATTGATGACTTCCACTTGAGCCAATTCAGGCTACTGCCACCTAATATGATACCTCACTGAAATAATAATACTGGAGACATCACAATGAATGCTGAAGGCAACCTCTTACACCCAAGTACAAAATATTTGGAAAATTACTTAAGAGGGGAAAAAAACTGAGTGTAAAGCGAGAGAACAAGAACAATTACATAACTCTCTGCACAGATGCACCTTTTAGACAGTGCCAGTAAAACACTGGCACTGTGTGTACTACAGGTCACCTGAGTGTTCCTTGATACAGCAGTAGGTCACCTGAGTGTTACTCTTCCTAGTAATGTGATAGAGCTCAGGTTAAGTAATCAGTTGATATATTCTAACCTAATTTCCCTAAACATATATCAGATTAAATTAAATTAACGTTAATTAAAATTCAATGATATCTATTTTCTCGTTATGATGAAACTGATTTTAGTAGATACTATTTTTCCATGAACAAATTTTGGCGCCGCTTATTCTGGTAAAAATGACCATTGTTTTTTTTAGCTCAACCCTCCGATTCTCTTTATTTGACGCCATATATAAGATAATTCAACTTGAAGAAATATAATTCATAGAAGGTACGGAAGACGTGGATTTTCTTGAGCATTTATTGAGGTCCAATCAATAAATGATTTATTTCTAGAACATGATTGTACTTCATAAAACATGAAATATTTCTTAAAACAACTAAAACAAAAGTAAAGATCACCAATAACATCCCATAGTGACCAGGTTAGATCATCGACCGTCTAAGTTAAGTCAGTTCATCAGGTCAAGTCTCCACTGGACAGTTCTAACAGTTGAGTCAGATCATCAGGTCAAGTCTCCAAGGGACAGTTCTAACAGTTGAGTCAGGTCACCAGGTCAAGTTTCCACGGGACAGTTTTAACAGTTGAGTCAGTTCATCAGGTCAAGTCTCCACGGGACAGTTCTAACAGTTGAGTCAGGTCACCAGGTCAAGTTTCCACGGGACAGTTTTAACAGTTGAGTCAGTTCACCAGGTCAAGTCTCCACGGGACAGTTCTAACAGTTGAGTCAGGTCACCAGGTCAAGTCTCCACGGGACAGTTCTAACAGTTGAGTCAGTTCATCAGGTCAAGTCTCCACGGGACAGTTCTAACAGTTGAGTCAGGTCATCAGGTCAAGTCTCCACGGGACAGTTCTAACAGTTGAGTCAGGTCATCAGGTCAAGTCTCCATGGGACAGTTCTAACAGTTGAGTCAGGTCACTAGGGCAGCCACAGCCCGCCTACCCCAGGACAGTTCTAACAGTTGAGTCAGGTCATCAGGTCAAGTCTCCACGGGACAGTTCTAACAGTTGAGTCAGGTCACCAGGTCAAGTCTCCACGGGACAGTTCTAACAGTTGAGTCAGGTCACCAGGTCAAGTCTCCACGGGACAGTTCTAACAGTTGAGTCAGGTCACCAGGTCTAGTCTCCACGTGATAGTTCTAACAGTTGAGTCAGGTCACTAGGTCAAGTCTCCACTGGACAGTTCTAACAGTTGAGTCAGGTCACCAGGTCTAGTCTCCACGTGATAGTTCTAACAGTTGAGTCAGGTCATCAGGTCAAGTCTCCATGGGACAGTTCTAACAGTTGAGTCAGGTCACTAGGTCAAGTCTCCACTGGACAGTTCTAACAGTTGAGTCAGGTCACTAGGTCAAGTCTCCACTGGACAGTTCTAACAGTTGAGTCAGGTCACCAGGTCAAGTCTCCTGTTCTAACTTGCATAGTTTCTATTATTTTTTTATTATTATTATATACAAAATATGTTCTAAATCGACCTCAGTGAAATGTAAATTATTATAATAAATATTCGTGGATACAGTTTAAAGTTCACCTTGATAGACATCAAGGTGCATCAACACTGCATCAAGATCTTACAGTTCAAACCTTGTCATAGAACTTTAGCAGGTTTATGAGGCAGGATTTACCATCTCTATAACCATGTTAGTTGTTGTTTATTAACCTGCTACAATCCAGGTGTTGTTTATTAACCCGCTACATTCCAGGTGTTGTTTATTAACCTGCTACAATCCAGGTGTTGTTTATTAACCCACTACATTCCAGGTGTTGTTTATTAACCCGCTAGATTCCAGGTGCTGTTTATTAACCCGCTACATTCCAGGTGTTGTTTATTAACCCACTACATTCCAGGTGCTGTTTATTAACCCGCTACATTCCAGGTGTTGTTTATTAACCCACTACATTCCAGGTGCTGTTTATTAACCCGCTACATTCCAGGTGTTGTTTATTAACCCGCTACATTCCAGGTGCTGTTTATTAACCCGCTATATTCCAGGTGTTGTTTATTAACCCGCTACATTCCAGGTGCTGTTTATTAACACGCTATATTCCAGGTGCTGTTTATTTACCCGCTATATTCCAGGTGTTGTTTATTAACCCGCTACATTCCAGGTGTTGTTTATTAACCCGCTATATTCCAGGTGCTGTTTATTAACCCGCTATATTCCAGGTGCTGTTTATTAACCCGCTATATTCCAGGTGCTGTTTATTAACCCGATATATTCCAGGTGCTGTTTATTAACCCGCTATATTCCAGGTGTTGTTTATTAACCCACTACATTCCAAGGGCTCCACTGATCTTTTGATAATCTTCTCCATAACTTTACAATGAATGTCAACAACACAGTTTTTTTAATTTTTGTGAAGGACGGGACTGCACCAGCTGTCTTGCATCTCTCTGCCAGCTGTCTTGTATCTCTCTGCCAGCTGTCTTGCATCTCTCTGCCAGCTGTCTTGCATCTCTCTTCCAGCTGTCTTGCATCTCTCTGCCAGCTGTCTTGTATCTCTCTGCCAGCTGTCTTGCATCTCTCTGCCAGCTGTCTTGCATCTCTGCCAGCTGTCTTGCATCTCTGCCAGCTGTCTTGCATCTCTCTGTCAGCTGTCTTGTATCTCTCTGCCAGCTGTCTTGCATCTCTCTGCCAGCTGTCTTGTATCTCTCTGCCAGCTGTCTTGCATCTCTCTGCCAGCTGTCCTGTAGCAAGTAACCTGATGCAAATTTTTCTTAATGGTTCTCTCAGTGCTTCGTTCACTCAAAACCTGCTGATATATACTTTCTTGTACAATTGTTTTCGGGGTATCTAGCTGACTTAGTAGTTTCTTCACCTTCTGCTGTGTGTATTGTGTCCAGTAACCCCTCGTGTGCTCTTCCTCCTACACTCTGGTCTTCCTCCTACACTCTGGTCTTCCTCCTACACTCTGGTCTTCCTCTTTTCTCTTAAGACTACCTCCATAAATATTTTCTTCACATCCTGGCAAACTTCCTGCACAGTCCTTAAGCTCTGCTTCCTTCAGTGATCTCCAAATTATTTACGAAGGTTTGTTTATTTGACAAGACTTGGTCGAGCAAATTATTACCTCTGGTAGGCTCTGTTACACACTGTTTCAGGAAACAGTCCTGAACACACTTTAGAGAGTGTTTAGAATCACACTTTAGAGAGTGTTTGGAATCACACTTTAGAGAGTGTTTGGAATCACACTTTAGAAGGAACTGTGAAGGTCATTCCTATTTGAATCATAGTTTAACATTCTTGTACTTAATTTCAGCCACATAAAAACAATATCTTGATCCAGGCCAATCAGAGAATATAACAATTTTTTGTCATAGCCTCAATTCTTCTCCTGTTCCACTAATCCTCAAAGACTTAATGAAGGAGGTGGCAAAACAATAATGCAAAGTGTTATGAAACTTGTCCATTAAAATTCAAAAAACACAAACCTGGAAAAAGTACCAGAAGAGACTGACACTCAGGAAAGATGACAACAACACTGAATAAAACATTCCATAACATTTCGTAACAGTGAACGATCATTAAGAAACTACTATCATATATTGTGGGAATGGATAATTGTGTTCCATAGCAATTTTTGTAATTTGTTGCTAGTATTTCCCAAATACGAAAATGTTTGAATTATGATAAAGTAAAAACGAGTCACTGAGTCAACCTGGTTGATAGTAGAGTCAGCCTGGCTGATAGTACAGTCAGCCTGGCTGATAGTAGAGTCAGCCTGGCTGACAGCTGAGTCAGCCAGGATGACAGTTGTACCACAGAACTGTGCTCTCTCTTTATTGTGTATTAATATATATTCCATATAAGTTTTCTTCAGATGTATACTTTTAACTTTTTCTTAACACACACACACACACACACACACACACACACACATACACACACACACACACACACACATACACACACACACACACAGCCCCGGTGGCCTAGTGGTAAAGCTCTCGCTTCACGCACGGAGGGCCCGGGTTCTATTCCCGGCGGGGCGGAAACATTTCGAAGTGTTTCCTTACACACACACACACACACACACACACACACACACACACACACACACACACACATGCATACAACAGGCCTAGTGTCGAATAAACATGTGCCTAGGACAAAATGGTAACTAACTAACACACAAACACACACGACTGGGTGTGAAGTCACGCGCGTGTCGAGCTCCGATAATTTGGGTCTTTTCGAGTGGTCCCAGAGGGAATCCGAGTGAAGCAAATAGGCGTGGACACAGGCCAAAGTGTCGTAATCATTTAAAACCAAAAAGCAGGGAAATTCGAGTGATCTCACAGAGTGGAAAATCTCAGCAAAAAGTGTAAAGCATAAGAGTGTTGAAGCCGAGTGAGGGGAGGAGGCGGCTTGTGAGATAGGCCTAACGGGGGTTGCCACACAGAAGAAAGTGGGGGCTATATTGCAGTGGACTAACCGTAGTGGTGACTATATGTACTAGAGATACTCAAATAAGGGAGAAAGGGTCAAGGCATACAGTGAGGAATACGGTGATTGTATGCAGTGAGTCCAACAGATAAGAAACGAAGAGGCAAAGTACCCAGAAGGGTGCCACCGAGAGGAGACTCCGGAACAACAGAGTGCAGAACCAGCAGGAATGGACGTAATGTACAAAATCCTAGTTGTGGTTTGCACAGGTCTTCTGGCCCTATTATGCTGACAGCTGTGGGGAGAATCCCTGCTCCGGAGAGATAAAATCATACGTAAGTCTTAGGTAGGAAGCTAAGTTAGGGTAGGGGTGGATAAAGGGTGTAGATGCTACCAAACATATGTACACAGGCATACACAAGCACACACACACATACACTTGAAGTAGTCGAGGTATAGGTGTAGTATACAGTACAGTTGTTCTTGTATTAACAATAATATTATTATCAGTTATACAAGTAGTAGTATTATTTTTAGAATTTGTAGCTAAGATAAGTAGGAAGCAAATTTAAAGACGTGGTGGCAAGAGCGCGCGGGCGCGGCGAGTCAGCGGTAAACAAACACACACACACACACACACACACACGCTCACATAAACCAACAATTGGGTTTGTCTTAGCTTAGCTTAGTAGTATTACTCGTTTTTAGAACTAGTACTAGCAAAAGTCTAGCATAATATTAGGATAGTATTCCAAACCTTCTGAAGTATTCCAAACTTTAGGAAGATTATCTTAACAGACGGACACAGTCACACGAACACTACACTACTCTGACAGTGTTTATTCAATAAGTAAGTAAAGTTATACAGGTATACAAGAGTACAGTGATAGGCTATCACACAGAGCATACCTGTAGGGAGCCTAGGATAACCCAGAAGGCCGTCACAGTGAAATATTCTAATTAAATCAATGCAGTGAGGACAGGCACACACACACATACACGTACACACACACTCACTCACATGACAGTAGACCTACAAGAACCTGACCACTAACCCAATAACACTTCCTCCCCCTACCCACTTGTACCTCCTAACCCTCCTCACACACACACACACACACACACACACACACACACACACACACACACACACGCACACACACGGCTGAAACCTAATATGATGGTCACCCTAGACCCTCCCATACCCTACCATACTAACACTACACCCCCTCCCTCCATTCCTCCCCCACACATGCACCCCCCTCTCTCTC
>WNWK01042704.1:0-15859 GCA_009830355.1 Cherax destructor | reverse complement strand
AAAAGGGGGATGTACAGTATAGTGGTACCAACACTCTTATATGGGTGTGAAGCATGGGCTGCAAATGCTGCAGCGAGGAGGGGGAAAGAGGCAGTGGAATGTCCTGTCTAAGGGCAATGTGTGTTGTAAATATTATGCAGAAAATTCGGAATGTGGAAATTAGGAAAAAGGTGTGGAGTTACTAAAAGTATTTGTCAGAGGGCTGAAGAGGGGTTGTTGGGGTGGTTCGGTCATTTAAAAGAATGGATCAAGTAGAATGACTTGGAACGTATAAATCTGTAGGGGAAGGAAGGCGGGGTAGGTGTCATCCTAAAAAAGGTTGGAGGAAGGGGTAAAGGAGGTTTGTGGGCGGGGGGTTTGGGTTTTCCCAAAGCAATCATGTGTGACGTGTTAGATAGGAGTGAATGGAGACGAATGTCTTTAGGACATGCCGATCTGTTGGAGTGTGAGCAGGGTAACATTTTGTGAAGGGATTCGGGGAAACCACTTAATTGATTTAGTTGGACTTGAGTCCTGGAAATGGAAGTACAATGCCTGCACTTTAAAGGAGGGTCTGAAAATAGTGACAGCTGGGAGGGACTTTGTCACTGTCGTATCTGAAGCTCCTCTGCAAAGACAGTGATTATGTATGGTGTGGTGAAAGTGTTGAATGATGATGAAAGTATTTTTTTTTGGGATTTTCTTTTTTTTGGATCACCCCCCTCGGTGGGAGCCCCACTTATTTAAAATATATATATATATATATATATATATATATATATATATATATATATATATTTTATATATATATATATATATATATATATATATATATTTTTTGTCGTGCCGATTAGGTAAAACTGGTCAATTAGCAAGAACTCATTTAAAATTAAGTCCTTTCTAAAATTTTTTTTATACTTTTTAAAGAATATTTTTTCATTTATGTTAATGTAAAATTTTTTAATTTTGTACCAAGAGAAACTTTGAAAAACTACCTAACCTTATAACAACAAGCGCAATTTAATTTAGCCTAACCCAACTAAATATATTTTAGATACGTTAACAATAATTTAATAATAAACAAACACAATGAAATATATTTTTTTCTTTAGGTTCAGAATGATTTTTGCGAAATTATTACATACACAAATTTTCGCTTGTCTTATATGGCAAGAAGAGCGTTGCTATTTAAGCCAAAATCGCAAGTTTTACCTAATCGGCACGACATATATATATATATATATATATATATATATATGCAAGACAACCACTATGAAAAAATAGAGAATTCCAAGCGCTTTCGTGACTACTCACATTATCAAGGAACTATAACAGCAAACATGACAAGAAGGCTTATATAAGGGGCGAGACTACACCTCCCAGTCACATCACACTAACAAAGACTACACCTCACAGTAGCGTAACATCTCACGACTCTGTGAAGAGGAACATAAGAAAGGACCTGAAACTCTTCCCAAGAATTAAGATTAGTCCAATTTATCATTAAATTCTTCCCAAATTTTATTAATTATAAATGAATCCAATTTATATAATCCAAAAGAAATATTCATATTATTTTCAAAACTGCTTTTAATGAAACATGATTCTATTATATTTCTCTCAACCATGGACTTGCTTGATACAACCTTCTCAGCATTTTGAAAATCAATTGGATGGTTAAAATTCTCACATGAATAAATAGAGCATTAGAATCTTGTCCAGTTCTAATGCTATATTTATGTTGTTTTAATCTTAGTTCAAGACTTTTACCAGTTTGACCATAATAAACTTTATCGCATATTTTACAGGGAATCTTATAGACACATCCGTCAGCATTTTGGGGGGAATTTTTTATCAAAAGTCTTTTTACTGTATCAAGATTTTTAAATACAACTTTGATATTAAAATTCTTAAGAAAGGAAGGCATATCAACCAAGTTTTCATGGTAAGGAGAACCAACATATTTTTGGTTGAATAAGGTTGGTTGTCCCTTTTTGGATTGTAAAAAGTATTCCTAGCTATTTTAAAAGATTTATCAATTATGTTTCTTGGGTATTTTAAATCATTAGCTATTTCATAAATTTTAGAGATTTCTTCATCTATGAACTCTGGACTACAAATACGTAAAGTTCTAAAAAACATTGAAGAAAAAACCGACACTTTAACTCTATCTTGATGTGAAGAGTAATAGTGTACATAGGAACAATTATTTGTAGGTTTTCTGTAAATTTTAAATTTAAAATCAATGTTACCCTTCTTGGGAAGAGTTTCAGGTCCTTTCTTATGTTCCTCTTCACAGAGTCGTGAGATGTTACGCTACTGTGAGGTGTAGTCTTTGTTAGTGTGATGTGACTGTGAGGTGTAGTCTCGCCCCTTATATAAGCCTTCTTGTCATGTTTGCTGTTATAGTTCCTTGATAATGTGAGTAGTCACAAGCGCTTGGAATTCTCTATTTTCATAGTGGTTGTCTTGCATATTTTGATATCACCTGTTTACTGTGATCTTTGCATATATATATATATATATATATATATATATATATATATATATATATATATATATATATATATATTATATATATATATATATATATATATATATATATATATATATATATATATGTCCTGGCCTTAAGCGAAACAAAGCTGAAGGGGGTAGGCGAGTTTCAGTGGGGACAAATAAATGGAATTAAGTCAGGAGTATCTGAGAGAGTTAGAGCTAAGGAAGGGGTGGCAATAATGATGAAGGATCAGTTATGGATAGAGAAGAGGGAACATAAATGTATAAATTCAAGGATTATGTGGATTAAAATAAGGGTCGGATGTGAAAAGTGGGTCATAATAAGTGCGTATGCACCTTGAGAAGAGAGGAGTGTAGAGGAGAGAGAGAGATTTTAGGAGATGTTAAGCGAGTGTGTAGGAACTTTTGAGCCAAGTGAGAGAGTAATCGTGGTAGGGGACCTAAATGCTAAAGTAGAATAAGCGTTTAGAGAGGGTGTGGTAGGTAAGTTTGGGGTACCAGGTGTAAATGATAATGGGGAGCATTTGATTGAACTTTGTATAGAAAGGGGTTTGGTTATAGGTAACACATATTTTAAGAAAAATAGGATAAATAAGTATACAAGATATGATGTAGGGGGAAATGACAGTAGTTTGTTGGACTACATATTGGTAGATAAAAGACTGTTGGGTAGACTTCAGGATGTACATGTTTATAGAGGGGCCAAAGATATATCAGATCACTTTTTAGTTTTAGCTACAGTGAGAGTAAAAGGTAGATGGGATACAAGGAGAATGGAAAGAGCAAGTAAGAGAGAAGTGAAGAGTTATAAACTAAGGAGGAGGCGGTTATGGTAAGATATAAACAACTGTTGGAGGACAGATGGGCTAGTGAGAGTATAGGCAGTGGGGTAGAAGAGGTATGGGGTAAGTTTAAGAATATAGTGTTAGAGTGTCCAGCAGAAGTTTGTAGTTATAGGAAAGTGAGTGCAGGAGGGAAGAGGAGCGATTGGTGGAATGATGATGTAAAGAGAGCAGTAAGAGAGAAAAAGTTAGCATATAAGAGTTTTTTACAAAGTAGAAGTGATGTAAGGAGGGAGGAGTATATGGAGAGAAAAAGAGAGGTTAAGAAAGTGGTGAAGCAAAGTAAAAAAGAGACCAAATGAGAGGGTGGGTGAGATGTTATCAACAAATTTTGTTGAACATAAGAAAAAGTTTTGGAGTGAGATTAATAAGTTGAGAAAGCCTAGGGAAAGAATGGATTTGTCAGTTAAAAATAGGAGAGAAGAGTTATTAAATGGAGAGTTAGAGGTATCGGGAAGATGGAGGGAATATTTTGAGGAATTGTTAAATGTTGATGAAGATAGGGAAGCTTGATTTCGTGTATAGGGCAAGGAGGAATAACATCTTAAAGGAGTGAGGAAGAACCAGTTGTGAGTGTAGGGGAAGTTCGTGAGGCAGTGAGTAGAATGAAAGGGGGTGAAACAGCTGGGATTGATGGAAAAAAAAATATAAATTTTAAAAGCAGGTGGGAATATAGCTTTGGAGTGGTTGGTGCTATTATTTAATAAATGTATGGAAGAGGGTAAGGTACCTAGGGATTGGCAAAGAGCATGCATAGTTTCTTTGTATAAAGGCAAAGGAGACAAAAGAGAGTGTAAAATTTATAGGGGAATAAGTCGAGTATACCTGATAAAGTGTATGGTAGAGTTATTATTGAAAGAATTAGGAGTAAGACGAAGAGCAGGAGAGCAGATGAACAAGGAGGCTTTAGGAAGGGTAGGGGGTGTGTAGACCAAGTGTTTGCAGTGAAACATATAGGTGAACAATATTTAGATAAGGGTAAATAGGTGTTTGTGGCATTTATGGATTTGGAAAAGGCATATGATAGGGTGGATAGGGGGGCAACGTGGCAGATGTTACAAATGTATGGAATAAGAGGTAGGTTATTGAAAGCGGTGAAAAGTTTTTACGAGGATAGTGAGGCTCAGGTTAGAGTATGTAGGTGAGAGGGAGATTATTTCCCAGTAAAAGTAGGCCTTAGACAGGGATGTGTGATGTCACTGAGGTTGTTCAATATATTTATAGATGGAGTTGTAAGAGAAGTGCATGCTCGTGTGTTGGCAAGAGGTGTGGAGTTAAAAGATAAAGAATTTAACACAAAGTGGGAGTTGTCACAGTTGCTCTTTGCTGATGACACTTTTGGGAGATTCTGAAGAGAAGTTGCAGAGGATGGTGGATGAGTTTGGTAGGGTATGTAAAAGAAGGAAATTAAAAGTGAATATAGGAAAGAGTAAGGTAATGAGGATAGCAAAAAAAATAGATAACGGAAGATTGGATATCAGATTTGAGGGAGAGAGTATGGAGGAGGTGAATGTGTTAAGTATTTGGGAGTGGATGTGTCAGCAGATGGGTATATGAAGAATGAGGTGAATCATATAATTAACGAGGGAAAAAAGGTGAGTGGTGCACTGAGGAGCTTGTGGAGACAGAGAACTTTATCCATGAAAGCAAAGAGGGGAATGTATGAGAGTATAGTTATACCAACACTCTTGTATGGGTGTGAGACATGGGTTGTGAATGTTGCAACAAGGAGAAGGCTGAAGGCAGTGGAGATGTCATGTTTGAGGACAATGTGGCGTGTGAATATAATGCAGAGAATCCGTAGTTTGGAGATTAGGAGGAGGTGTGGGATTACTAAAACTATTATCCAGAGAGCTGAGGAGGGGTTGTTGAGGTGGTTTGGACATATAGAGAGGATGGAACAAAATAGAATGACTTCAAGAGTGTATAAATCTGTAGTGGAGGGAAGGCGGGGTAGGGGTCAGCCTAGAAAAGGCTGGAGGGAGGGGGTAAAGGAGGTTTTGTGTGCGAGGGGCTTTGACTTCGAGCAAGCGTGCATGAGCGTGTTAGATAGGAGCGAATGGAGACAAAAGGTTTTTAGGACTTGACGTGCTGTTGGAGTGTAGGCAAGGTAACATTTATGAAGGGTTTCAGGGAAACCGGCAGGCCGGACTTGATTCCTAGAGATGGGAAGTACAGTGTCTGCACTCTGAAGGAGGGGTGTTAATGTTGCAGTTTTGTAGCTGTAGGGTAAGCACGCCTCTGGCAAGACAGTGATGGAGTGAATGATGATGGATGTTTTTCTTTGTCGGGCCACCCTGCCTTGGTGGGAAACGGCCTATGTGTTAATAAAAAAAAAAAATATATATATATGTATATATATTAAATGTTGTGTGTTTGTAGTAGAATCGCAAACAAGAGATGTTAACAATGCAGAACAAGCCACATGGGGATAGAAATCTCTAGCTGAAAATTGTTCGCACTCTCGTGCGTCATGAGCTATGCAATGTTGCAAGACCAGCAACACATAGGAGGGGAAATTCTCTCTAATGCAAGGTAGAAACATAACAACTCCGCCCCATAGGTTATTAAACAACAGAGAAATAAAATGGATCAACTTGGACCCAGATAGGGAAATGGAAACGTGGAGGGCTGAGATGATGGAATGTGTTGGGAAATATTTTGTGTCAGCATGAGATGGACATTACTAGAAATGCTGACGCATCACTAATGTGTCAGCAAGACTGGGTCTAGTATATAACTCAAGTACATCTGACGTAGAAGAAATAGTGCCAATGACTATGCAATATTTATTTTCAAATTCCACGAGGAAACAAACATTAAGGGAAGAACGGAAGGGAAAGATGGTAAGAAGAAAGATTTTAAGAGCGGTACTTGTATGATATGAAAAATATTTTCAATGTAGAGCAGAGGGAAATGAAACTGAGAAATATATTAAGGAATGAGAAAACCGAGTACTTAGAAAGTGGTGGCAGGCGGAAGAGATTTTTATATCCAGAAGAAAGGAAGGAACCTGAAAGACAATTTATGAATGACATATTAAATCCAAGTTTTAACCGAAGCTGTTTCAGTCATAACAGAAGAAAGAAGACAGTCCAAGACTAGGCATCAATACGGAAGAAAATGATAGGATGTGATGGACAGGCTATTTAAAGATGTGTTTTCAGAGGAAGCAGCAACATTGCTGGAATTCCAAGTGTTAAGACTGAACTTACATTTACTGGACAACTTACACCCAACACAGAAAGAGGTGAAAAAAACTTGAGATGGAGTTGGATACATTATTTACAATGGGCTAATAATAAGGTGTCATCATGGATCCCCAATAACGAACTGCTATAGTCCAGTCACTAAGTTGAAAATCATATAACTTTTGACGAAATGCGAAATTAGGCCGAGATATTTTTAATGATGAATACGAAAATAGAAACTTTAATTAATTGGGTAAAATTATGAGGATTAAAAAATATAATAAATATATTAAATTTTGTAGATTCGCTTACAAACGACTAATTAGGAAAAAAATAATCTCAGTCTATTTATATGTGTTATAATGTTTTTCGAAACCACTGAAAAGCAAAAACAGTTAAAGTACTAATATTATTCTTCCATGTACTTATTTACTACAGTCTCATACAGAATAAAATAATATATCTTACTAATGGAATATATGAGAGTAGCGAACTGTACTAGACTGAAAACCTCAATGACTGCACGTACAGTATGGTGATATGAACGTTGTGTAATAAAGTATTGAACAATCTTGTTATGACCAATCAAGAGTGAAAGGCTTTAAACAGTTCTTTGCTCACGAGAATCAGAATACTACGACAGTTTAGACAGATTTATTATGAAGAGACGGTGAAGGAACTGAAACTAACGACTCCGAAAGATAGAAGGACAAGGCTGGACATTCTTACAAATGAGAAAAAAAAATCTCCAAAAAAACTGATAAGGCTGATAAAGATATCCACATTTCCATGCGAGACAGAGAAACAAGGGTACATAAGTTAAAATAGGTAAGTTACAGGCACGTGAGGAATAACGTTTCAGTCAGAGAGTAGTAGCAAAGGGAAACGAACTGGATGCGCAAATGGTGCAAGCGACCTCAGTACAGAGCAAGGAGAATACTGTATATATGACGGGACACATAAGGACAGACACTAGTAATGTCGCTCGATAAAACTGATAAGGTTAGACCAGGTGCAAATCGGTAAACATACTCAGCATCACTCCTGGTGCCAGTAAGTGCCTGGTGACCTCCATACTCAGCATCACTCCTGGTGCTAGTAAGTGCCTGGTGACCTCCTCTGCCCTGTATTCTGCAAAACACATCGACCACAGAGTTCAGAGTGAACATTTACACAAGATATGGCACGAGACTGCTGAAAACACATCTATAAATATAGCTATATTATTTAGCGTTAAGATAAGAGTGAGGGAGAAAGACAGACAGACAGAGAAGAAAAGGAGAGGTATAATGAGGGAAGGGATTGAAAGGAAAGAGTGGAAAGGGAGAGTTTTTCTATGATCGCGCGGGCACGCGCAAGTATGTGTTTGAGCGAGTGTGTACTCACCTATTTGTGGTTGCAGGGGTCGATTCATAGCTCCTGACCCCGCCTCTTCACTGATTGCTTTATCAAACCTCGTCTTAAAGCTATGTATTGTTCCTGCCTCCACTACGTCACTTTCTAGGCTGTTCCACTTCCTGCGAACTCTATGACTGAAGAAATACTTCCTAACATCTCTTTGACTCATAGGAGTCTTCAACTTCCAATTGTGATCCCTTGTTTGTGTCCAATCTCTGGAACATCCTGTCTCTGTCCACCTTATCTATTCCTCGCAGAATTTTATGTCGTTATCATGTCTCCCCTAACCTTCCTGTCCTCCAGTGTCGTCAGGCCGATTTCCCTTAACCTTTCTTCGTAGGACAATCTCCTTAGCTCTGGGACTAGTCTTGTTGCAAACCTTTGCACTTTCTCTAGTTTCTTGACGTGCTTGACCAGGTGTGGGTTCCAAACTGGTGCTGCATACTTCAGTATGGGCCTGACGTATATGGTGTACAGAGTCTTGAACGATTCCTTAGTGAGGTATCGGAACGCTATTCTTAGGTTTGCCAGCCGCCCGTATGCTGCAGCAGTTATGTGATTGATGTGTGCCTCAGGAGATGTGTTTGATATTATACTCACCCGAAGATCTTTTTCCTTGAGTGAGGTTTGCCATCTTTGGCCACCTAGACTATACTCTGTCTGCGGTCTTCTTTGTGCGTGTGTATGTGTGTGTGTAGGAGTGTGTCTGTGTTGTGTGTGCGTGTGTGCATGTATATATGTGTGTGTGTGTGTGAGCTCACCAATTCGTACTCACCTTTTCCTGGTTATAGGGGTCGATCCTCAGCTCCTAGTCCCTCCTCTCTGCTAGCTGCTATTGTGTTTATTTTCCCCCCTGGTTTCGTGAGCCCTACCATACCCATTTTTAAAACTATGTTAGGAATAAGCCTCTGCCACTTGACAGTCTACGCCATTCCACTTCATAACAAAAGATGTCCTTTTTATGACTGCCTTTGATGGGGTTAAATTCATATAGCCACTTGTCACACCAATCATTCAGCTTGTCCAAATCCATTTGAAGTCTTTCCTGTTCTTTCTCTTTTATGTCCGCACTCACATGTGGGTGTAGGGGTCGAGTTTCAGCTCTTTGCCCCCGCTCTTCGCTTGCGTCTTCAAAGTACTCTCTTTTCTGGCTCTGAAAGCTTTTTCTTAAAGTTATTTATAAATCTTGCCTATATCACTCCAGTCTCTAATTCGTTCCACTTCTCGACTACTCTAAGACTGAAGAAAACCTTCCTAACATCCCAGTGACTCATCTGTGTTTTCAACTTCCATATGTTCTCTCTTGTTCCTGTTTCGGACTATCCAAAAATCTGTCATTGTTCTCCCTATCAATTTTACTTAATATTTTGAACATTATTATTATGTCATCCCTAGTCCTGCTTTCCCCTAATTGGATGAGATTGAGTTCACTTAAACTCTCTTCACAGGGTATACCTCTTAGTTCCGCTACTATTCTCTTCACAGGGTATACCTCTTAGTTCCGCTACTAGTCTCTTCACAGTGCATACCTCGTAGCTCCGCTACTAGTCTCTTCACAGGGTATACCTCTTAGCAACGCTACTAGTCTCTTCACAGGGCATACCTCGTAGCTCCGCTACTAGTCTCTTCACAGTGCATACCTCTTAGCTCCGCTACTAGTCTCTTCACAGGGCAAAGCTCTTAGCTCCGCTACTATTCTCTTCACAGGGTATAACTCTTAGCTCCGCTGCTAGTCTCTTCACAGGGTAAACCTCTTAGCTCCACTACTAGTCTCTTCACAGGGCAAACCTCTTAGCAACGCTACTAGTCTCTTCACAGGGCATACCCCATAGCTCCGCTACTAGTCTCTTCACAGGGCATACCTCTTAGCTCCGCTGCTAGTCTCTTCACAGGGTAACCTCTTAGCTCCACTACTAGTCTCTTCACAGGGCAAACCTCTTAGCTCCGCTACTGGTCTCTTCACAGGGCAAGACCTGACCAGTACTTAGCTCTGTGAAGACGTGTCTTGTGTGCTCTCTGTGAATCTGAACAAGATGTCCTCTCTTGAGCTACTCTACCAGCAGCTGAAGGAAGAACTGAGGGTAGCTAAGCTTGAAATACAGCGACTGACTGAGGAAAACAAGAGGATTCGTAGTAATCCTCATGTTGAGAATCCTCAAGCCAAGAAAGGAACCTGGACAGTGGCTGGAATGCATGGGACAAAGTAAAGGATCAAGAGGACAGACGGAGAGGTAGAATAAACGAAGATCCAGGAAACTGTTGTGAAAGCATCGAACCGATTCTCCGTGTTACCTGATGAATGTGAGTCGACTACTGGGAACATCACGACGAACGACACCAAGGAAGGTAAAAACATTGTTCTTGTTGGGGATAGTCAGATTAGGTACATAGATAGGGCCTTCTGCTTGAAAGATAGAAGTAGGAGACAGAGGGTTTGCTTTCCTGGGGCTGGGATGGAGGATATTGTTAGCTGTCTGGACGACATCATGAGAGGTAATGGGAGCAATCCTATGATCTGTCTCAGTGCTGGAGGCAACGATGTTGGCAGATGTAGGAGTGAGGACCTGACTAGCAGGTATAGGTCAGCAAAAGACATAATTAGGAAGAAGGGTTGGAACCCTGTCATATGTGGTATTTTGCCAAGGAGAGGAGTTGGAAATGAATATTTGTCCAGGGCAATTGGTGTCAATTGCTGGCTGGACAAATACTGTAAGGAAAATGCAGTAATATTCATTGACAACTGGGACCTCTTCTATGGCAGAAATGACATGTATGCCAGGGATGGGGTTCACTTATCTAGGTCTGGGGTGGAGGCACTGGCAACTGCAGTGGAGGGAGCTGTTAGGGCTTTAAACTAGTAAAAGTTAGTGGTATGGGTTTTGGGGGAAAACAGTGAAGTCCCAGTGTAGTAATATTATGAGTTCTAGGGAAACTAGTAATAGGCAGAATAAGGTGGATACTGGAAAGGCAGTGGCACTAGATGACAAGGACAGTAATAGGTATAGTGGAAAAACAGAAATGAGCAGGAAGGGTAAAGAGAAAGGGAGGTCTTTATATGTATATTACACTAATAGCCGTAGTGCTAGAAATAAGATGGACGAGTTGAGATTAGTTGCAAGTGCAGGTAACATTGATGTTTTTGCAATAACTTAGACGTGGTTTAATATGAAAAATCGGGACATGCCTGCTGAATGTCACATCCAAGGTTTTAAATAGTTCAAAGTAGACAGAAGTATCGGGAAAGGGGGATGGGGTGGCACTCTATGTCCGTGATAATTTAAATTGTTGCATAAAAACAGGCATAAAGTCTGAAATAATACATACAGAGTCTGTCTGGATAGAATTTTCAGAGGGGTGTGAAACATTGATTTTAGGCGTGATATATCGTCCTCCAAACTTAGATAGGGAACAAGGAAGACTACTCTGGGAGGAAATTGTTAAGGCCACAAGGCACGATAACGTAGTAATTCTAGGGGACTTTAACTTTAGTCAGATTGATTGGAATCTCTTGACAGGGAATTTAGAATCTAACGACTTTTTAGAAGTAGTTCAGGATTGTTTTTTGAAGCAGTTTGTAACAGAACTTACAAGGGGAAATAATCTACTTGACTTGGTTCTGGCAAACAAGGAATCCCTTGTTTATAATTTAGAAATTACAGAGGAACTCGGCACAAGCGACCACAAGTCAATTATTTTTTGCATTGAATGGATGTATGATAGCAGGGATAATTTATTAACAGTCCCAGACTTTTGCTTAGCAGATTATAATGGGCTTAGAGAACACTTATCAACTGTGAACTGGGGTAACGAAGAGAGTTATCAATATGACAGCTTTCTTAACATTTTACAGGCTGCCCAAAGAACATTTATCCCATATAAAGAAATTAGATCAAGTAGAAATTACCCAAAATGGATGAATAATAGGCTCAAATATCTTTTAGGGCAGAAGAAAGGAATTTATAGTTGCATAAATAGAAGTGAGGGTCATCTTACAAATCAGTATACTGACATTAAGAGGGACGTTAAAAAGTGTACAAGAAAAGCTAAACGGGACAATGAAATTAAATTTCCTAGGGATTCAAAAACTAACCCAAAAAGTTTTTTCCATGTTTATAGAACAAAAGTTAGGGATAAGATAGGTCCCCTTAAAAATAACTCTGGGCATCTTACTGTCAAGGAGAATGATATGTGCTCTATTTTTAATAATTATTTTCTCTTGGTTTTCACACAGGAAGACACTAATAATATCTCAATAATTAATTATTATAGTGTCCCTGAAGAAGATAAATTATGTAATATCACAGTCACTAACGAAATGGTTATGAAACAAGTAGACCGACTGAAACAAAATAAATCACCGGGTCCTGATGAGCTTTTTGCAAGGGTTCTTAATGAATGCAAAATGGAACTCTGTGAACCAATATCTAACATTTGTAATTTATCTCTTCAAACAGGTGTAGTGTCTGATATGTGGAAGATAGCTTATGTAATTAAGAACATAAGAAAAGAGGAACACTGCAGCAGGTCTGTTGGCCCATACTAGGCACGGCCTTCACAATCCATCCCACTAACAGAATATTTGGTCAACCCAATTTTCAATTCTACCCAAGAAATAAGCTTTGTTAATTCTGTTTACTCATGTGCAATTCCCACTCAAATCCAACCCCTCTCACACATGAATTTATCCAACCTAAATTTGAAGCTACCCAAGGTCCTTGCCTCAGTAACCCTACTAGGCAGACTGTTCCACTCATAAACTACCCTATTTCCAAACCAATACTTTCCTATATCCTTTCTAAATCTAAACTATTCTAATTTGAATCCATTATTGCAGGTTCTCTCTTGGAGAGACATCCTCAAGACTTTATTTATATCCCTTTTGTTAATACCCATTTTCCGCTTGTATACCTCGATCATGTCTCCTTTCATTCTACGTCTTACAAGTGAATGTAATTTTAGGATCTTCAATCTTTCTTCATACGGAAGATTTTTAATGCTATGGATTAATTTAGTCAATTCTACGCTGAATGTTTTCTAACGAATTAATATCCATGCTGTAATATGGAGATCAGAACTGAGCTGCATAATCTAGGTGAGGCCTTACTAGCGATGTATAAAGCTGTAATATAACCTCTGGACTTCTGTTGCTTAAACTTCTTGACATAAATCCCAGTAATCTGTTTGCCTTATTACGTACACTTAGGCATTGCTGTCTTGGTTTAAGGTTGCTGCTTACCATCACCCCCAAGTCCTTTTCGCAATATGTATGGCTAAGTTCTACGTTATTTAACTTATTAGTGCTTGGGTTATGGACACTCCCGAGCTTCAGAACCTTGCATTTATCTACATTGAACTGCATCTGCCACTTTTCTGACCAGGAATTGAGTTTGTCTAAATCCTCCTGTAGTTCCCTGACATCTACGTTTGAATCAATTGTCCTACCTATCTTCGTTTCATCGACGAATTTGCTCATATCACTAGTAATTCCCTCATCAAGGTCATTGATATATATTATAAACAACAACGGGCCTAAGACTGATCCCTGTGGAACACCACTTGTTACAGATTCCCATTCGGATTTAAGCCCATTGATGCACACTCTCTGCTTCTTGTTGGTGAGCCATGACTCGATCCATGACAGCACTTTTCCCCCAATGCCATGAGATGCCACTTTCTTTAACAGTCTCTGGTGCGGTACTCTATCAAAAGCCTTACTAAAATCTAAATAAACAATATCGAATTCTTTATCGTGATCAACAGCCTCAAAAGCTTTACTAAAGAAGGTTAATAAATTAGATGGGCAGGAACGGCCCCTCGTGAATCCATGCTGAGTATTATTAATCAAATTATGGTTATCTAGATGGTTTTTATTAATATCAGCTATAATTGACTTTAGTAATTTGCCTACAATTGAGGTCAGGCTGCTTTAAAAATTGGAATTACATTAGCCATCTTCCACATATCAGACACTACACCTGTTTGAAGAGATAAATTTTAAATGTTAGATATTGGTTCACAGAGTTCCATTTTGCATTTCTTAAGAACCCTTGCAAAAAGCTCATCAGGAACCGGCGATTTATTTCGTTTCAGTCGGTCTACTTGTTTCATAACCATTTCGCTAGTGACTGTGATATTACATAATTTATCTTCTTCAGGGACACTTTAAACATTAATTACTGGTATATTATTAGTGTCTTCCTGTGTGAAAACCGAGATAAAATAATTATTAAAAATAGAGCACATATCATTCTCCTTGTCAGTAAGATGCCCAGAGTTATTTGTAAGGGGACATATTTTATCCCTAACTTTTGTTCTATAAACCTGGAAAAAACTTTTTGGGTTAGTTTTTGAATCCCTAGCAACTTTAATTTCATAGACCAGTTTAGCTTTTCTTATACCCTTTTCAACGTCCCTCTTAATGTTAGTATACTGATTTAAATAGCAACGCTCACCTTGCCATATAAGACAAGCGAAAATTTGTGTATGCAAAAATTTCGCCAAAATCATTCTGAACCTAACGAAAAAAATATATTTCATTGTGTTTGTTTAATATTAAATTAATGTTAACGTATCTAAAATATATTTAGTTGGGTTAGGCTAAATTAAATTGCGCTTGTTGTAATAAGGTTAGGTAGGTTTTCAAAGTTTCTCTTGGTACAAAATTATATTTTTTTACATTAACATAAATGAAAAAAATATATCTTTAAACGTATAAGGGAAATTTTTAGAAAGGACTTAATTTTAAATGAGTTTTTGCTAATTGAGTAGTTTTACCTATTAGGCACGACATTATATATATATATATATATATATATATATATATATATATATATATATATATATATATATATATATATATATATATATATACACGCCTGCCGGCGTGGAGGGAGGGAGCCAGTTTGTGGTGCTCCATATATTTTGTGCGTAAACGAGGAACCAACATGTGTGGGAAGGGCCAGTTTAAGCAGTCTTCATTTTGAGTATCCACTGGAGATTACAGAGTCGTGACAATCTTCTGCATCAGGCTGTTGCTTCTATATCAGTGAAAGTGCAGTGTGCATGATGGGAGTTGAGTAGTTAGTGGATGCGGTGTTGAGGGGATCCCTCCAGTGGAGGTGTGGGGAGGTTTGTTTACCCTCTGTTTGGCCGGGGTGGGGAGGAGAGTGGTCGCCCAGGACTCGTCATTGGATGATAAACAGAACACCACCTTGGTTAATAGTGAGAACACGGCGATCAGTGTGCCAAAAAGCGAGGTTGTTTCTAAGTATATCAATTAGCAAAAGTTAGCGATGTACATCTTAAGTGAACATATAGGGCCACTCCCCTCACCCCCCATTCCTGGTCTAGGCCTACTGACTTCCTGACCAAGAGTGTTGCCGTTTAGTGCCTCACGAATTACTCACACTCCCGCTCACTACTCTCCCACCCTCATCCCCCATGCATCCATGCTGTCCTTCACCCGTTACCCACAGCTGGCGCCCTCCCACCCACACAATGTCGCAAGAAGTGCTGGGTTCCCAGGAATCTCCACGACAGAGCCAACGCCTTGGAACCCGTCCACGAGGCATCTGCCAGGTGTGCCATAGGGAATGTGCACTCAATCCCTCTACTGGCAACATCCGTGCACACAATGGATGTCTAGGCTCCAGGAGGGCTCCAAATGGGAACAGCCAACAGACCCTCCCAGCAGACAGAGCTGACAGCCACTCTGACTTCACCTCTACAGAGGACCTAAAAGCTGCAATCAAATTAACATCCACCAGGACGCTGACACACATCCCCAAAGCAGCTCGCTATGAAGCTGCCAGCAAATTCGCTGACCTCTTGAAGAAAGTCAACGATGCTCCTTCAAACAACGGATCCTGGCACAACCTACTGCTTTTTGGCAATGCCTGTTTGGCTGTCCCACCAAGGAGGGACAAGTCA
>WNWK01042703.1:0-15859 GCA_009830355.1 Cherax destructor | reverse complement strand
CATTTTAGTTGACTTTTACAACACGCAGGGTTTACGGAGGAAAGATTTTTATTCCATTTTCCCATGGATATGAAAGGAAAACAAAAGAACAAGAACTATTAAGATAAAATAAAAGAAAACTCAGATGAGTGTGTATACATAAACGTGTACGTACATGTTTGCGTAGCGTGACCTAAGTGTAAGAAGTGGCAAGACGTACCTGAAATCTTGCATGTTTATGAGACAAAAAAAAGACACCACAATCCTACCATAAAAAACAAATACAGGCTTTCTTTTTACCTCCTTGGCGGACGGTAGTACCCCCCTGGGTTTGCTACACCAACCTACTACCTAAAAAATCTTATGATTACGGAATTGTCCTGACATCAACCTATTATTAAATGACAATGATTCCAACAGCAACTGCAACTTTACACACAGATCAAGAAAGACATTACTCAGAGCCAACAATATTAACTATCTTAAATTACAATGTTAGATCTTTGGAAACATCATGATGACCTCACAGCACTACTCCAATCCCTCCAGACCAATATGTCAATCATCACACTCACTGAGACTGGCTAAACCGATACAAAGATGTCTATGCCATCCCGGGTTTCCCGCCATTCACAACTTAGGACAGATCAGCGGGGGGGAATAGCTATATATTACTCAGATAACTTGAATATACTAACTCGATGGGGAGAGCATGGAGAATATATTATAGCAAATTTAAATCAAAAGACCTGCAAAAACCGCTCACAGTGAAAAACATCTACAGATTCCCACAGTCAAACATTCAATTTTAGGAAAAACTGGGAAACCTGATAACTGATGCACACATAAACAAAGCCCATTTGTGCCACGGGGTTTCAACATAAATCTCCCACACCCAGGCCCCAAAAGTAAAAAACAAAAACACTATGAGCAACTGCTTTTACTCCCAACAATATCAAAACCTACAAGAATCTCCGAGACTAGTACCTCATTACTAGACCACATCGGGACTAACACTATACCCCCTTAAAATCAGGCATAATCACAGACAACCCCGAACTACCCGACCTTTCAAAACCCAAACCCTTTGGGTAAATTGCCAAAGATATTAAAAAGTTACCTTCAGACTACAAAACGAGTCAGCTGTTAATAACTTTAAAACAGCATGATTAAAAAGACTGGATAATGAGTTAGAAACATATTCGATCTAATGAATGCATCAAAATTTCCAAAAAAAACCCACCATTATAAAAAAATTGCCCAAAAAAAAACAAACAGATCCAGCTAAAGACTTAACAACCCTGGCTAACACCCAGCATCCTTAAATCCATTAAAAAAAGGCACCATTTAAAAAAATACAAAAGGGGGGTCTAAAAACCCCAGAGAACAACAACACTCATCAACCCTTCCAGCCTGATAAGAAGGTAAAAAAAAAATTTTTTATGAGAACAGACTCCAGAACATAAAAGGTGATATGAAAAACCTGGAAGACCTATCTGCAATTTAGGAAAAAAAAGATATCAAAAACAACACCATCAAATTATCAAAACAGATAAACCCCCCACTTCCCCCACTGAGACAGCAAACAGATTTAATGTTTTCTTCTCCACCATAGGAAAGAATCTGGGAAAAACCCAAGCTCAACACCCGTCCAACAGACTACCTCAAAACACCTCCCCTAATACACTACCTAGCTCCTACCATCCCAATTGAAGTCTCGCTCATAATCAACCCCCTTAACCCCTTTGGGGTCGTCAGGCCTTCTCAGGAAAGTGTTCCGGGGGTCAAAAAAAATTTTGGGAAAAAAAAAAAAATTAAATTTTTTTTCTTATGAAATGATAGAGAATCTTTCCATCATAACGCCACCAAAATTATGAAATATGCAAAGGGAATTATGCTTTCGAAGATGGGAGCCATAAACCCCCTTCGCATCGCGATTTCCCCCACTTTGACCCCTTTTTTGACAAATTCCAATGTTTCAGTCCCCAAAACTATATATTTCGATGAACTCCATTTCTTCTATCGATTGAGTACAAAAACGCCTTTCCCAACATCCCCAAAAATAGTGGTCAAAAAATAAATTTTTCCCAATTTCACAAAAATTTCAAACGATCCAATTTAAAATAGGGTCCAGAATAAAAAAGGGCGACATTCCTGGCACTAAAATAACATGTTCTCTGTTCATTAGTCACGTCCCCAGGCCCTGTTCCATTACTTTGCTTTTCATTTTGAATTTTATTCTCAAAAAATAAAAGTTTATTTTATTTTAACAACTATTTGAAAAAATGATACAAATAATATCAGAGCACTTGTGCATAAAAATAAGACCCCCAGTTGATGTGTATTGGGGGCATGGTGTGATTTGTTTACTCTTGAACTTTAAAAAATCGAACATTTTCGATTTTGACTAAATTTCAAGGTATTGTCATTGCTCCCAATCAAAATCATCTCTATTTCTGTAATATTCTTCCATTCTATCTAGACCAAGAAAAAAAAAAAACATCAATTTCCATGGGAAAAATGACTGAAAAGTGCTGTTTTTCAAAAAAACGGTCAATTTTTTTTCTCATTATGCATTTACTGCAGGATTTTTATACTGCGCACACTGACCACACAGACCCATTTTTTCATGTATGCCCTACCAGACGTTTTCTGCTTAATGAGGCCGTAGAATTTGGGCGTACTATGGGCACCCCCCTGCTCGTAAAACGTCATGGCACCGAAAAAGGTTAAATAAAAGGCGGGAGACAAAACAGTTTCCATCTTTTATGTAAAAAGCTTCACAGGTCTGTCCCAATTTCAACACTATTCAATAAATCCTTGAACCTTTACCTTCCATAAACTCAAAATAGCTGGGTCACCCATCCACAAAGGAGGGATCAAACATACTTGAATAATTATAGACCAATTTCAAATTTACCACGCCAAAATCTTAAAAATTAATTCTAACAGATCTTTTTCCCCCGGGGTCTCAAAATTACTAAACCCCCTGTAAATTTGGGATTCAGGAAAAACAAAAGCCAACGATGCTATTATGCAATGTTGGAGTTAATATACCCCGCACTTGAAAAGAAAGAGTCCCTGGGAATCTTCATTGATCTACACAAAGTTTTTTGATACAGCACCATGATTTACTCCACAAAATTAGCACACTATGGATAAGGGGTCACCCACTCAACTACCTAAAATATACCTTTGCAACAGAAGCCAATACGGGACACAAATGGGCGAACTTTCCACACAACAGTGGGGTCCCCCAAGGAAGTGTCCTGGGGCCACTCCTATTCCTCATTTACATAAAACCTACCCAATGCATCACCTTCTCAAACCCATTTTATTTGGATAACAACATATGTCTTTCCCAAACCCGTTATACTGGCCAACACTGTTAATCCAATTAAGAAAAAATCAACATGGAGACATTAACAAGCTTATCTCAATACTGACAAGACCTCTTCATACAGTTTGGAAACAAAGCCACTGTTCCATTTAAAATAACGCTCAATGGTTTACCCCTCCAAGACTCCAAAAAAAAATTCCCAGGGAAACCACCTTTACAGTAGCCTTAAATTAAACACATACAAAAATTTCAAGAAAATCTCAAAAAAAGTAGGCATATTATCAAAGATAGCTTTTATGTGTAAAATCAGCTCTCCTTGCCTTTTCATTCCTTATCTACCCCATCTCATTATGGAACGGGATTGGATCAACAACATTAAATCACCTTTGGGCCCTCTAACCACAAATGATCGAATGATAACAAAAATTTCTGACATACTCCCCCAATATTCAAAAGCTAAAACTACTCACCTAAAAAACATTCATACTTTTTTTGTCCTACTACTATATAAAAATCTACACTCTAATATAAACCCTCCGTCAAATTCTCCCCACCAACTTTTAAAAGGACCATGACCACAGCACAAGTCCGATCACTTTTTTATATACCCCCAGTTCATACAACCTATGTAAAAATTTTTTCATAAAGGCCCCAGAATCTGGAATTATTCCCGTAAAAATTAAGATAACCTTGTCTGAAAATCAATTTAAACCTTTTAAAAAACCTACCTCCCAAAACTAAATAACTACTGTAAACTACTTTCCCAAAAAAGCTCAAAATTTCTTTCCTTAAAATAATTTTAATTTTTTAAAAATATGTTACTATTATTTACCCCCACACCCAAAAATAAATACTCATACTATAAGTTACTTTCAAGAATGCTCAATGTTACTTTCCCGAAAAATTCAATTTTATATTTCCATTTCTAAACCTTTTACAATTTTAAAATCATCATATTATAATTTTAACTATAAATATCATATTGTAAATTTGCCCAAATTTTAATAAATAAACTAATAAATTTTTCTAATATTATGTACATAGTCTATAAGTCACTAGATTGCTGCCCCAAAGCCATGGCATGTCAGAGGGTCTCCTTTCACTGTTTATATTGTAACTACCAATCCACGAAAACTGCAATGAAATAAAATTTACTTTACTTTTACTACTAAAAAGAAAAAGAAGAAAACCGTAAATGGGGTGTTTGAACGGGGAAGTGGGAAAGATAAAAAAGTAGATGGGACAAAAGAAAATTTCAACAGCAAGTAAGAAGGGAAAAATGTATAAACTAAGGGAGGGAAGTTAGGGTGAGATATAAGCAACTATTGGCAGAGTAGTGGGTTTTGAAGAAGTTGGGGTAGTTTTAAAAAAGCAGTATTAGAATGTGGGGCAGAAGTTTGGGCTATAGGGGGGGGTGCAGGAGGAAAAAGGAGTGGGGGAATGAAGAAGAAAAGGGGATAAAGAAAAAAAAATTAGCTTATGAGAGGTTTTTACAAAACAGAAGTGTTAATAGAAGAGCAGAGTATATGGGTTTAAAAAAAAGGTGGGAGAGTGGTGAGAGAGTACAAAAAGAGCAGATGAAAGGTGGGGGAGGCTCTGTCAAGAAATTTTTTTGAAAACAAAAAATTTTTGAGGGGATAAACAAGGTAAAAGGCCTAGGAAAAAATGGATTTATCAGTTAAAAAAAAAAGTAGGGGAAATTAGTAGATGGGGAGCTGGGGGTTGGGAGATGGCGGGGAAAATTTTGAGGAACTTTTTAAAAGTGATGAAAAAAAAGGAGGCGGTAATTTTTGATGGCCAGGGGGGTATAACATGTTTGGAATGAAGAAGAGCAGGATGTGAGTGTGGGGGGGGTGCGGGGGCAAAGTAGTGAAAGGGGTAAAGCAGCTGGAACTGACGGGGTCATGACAAAATGTTAAAGGGGGGGTATAGTGTTGGGGGTGGTTGGTATTTTTTTTAAAAATGTATGAAAGAGGGAAGGACCAGGGATTGGCAGAGAGCATGTATAGTTCCTTTTTATAAAAGGGAAGGGGATAAAAAAAGATTGTAAATTTTGGGGGGAAAAAGTTTACTGAGATACCAGGTAAAGTGTACAGTAGAGTTATTATTGAAAGAATTAAGGTAAGACGAAGTGGATTGCAGATGAGCAAGGAGGCTTTAGAGTGGGTAGGGGATGTGTAGATCAAGTGTTTACATTGAAGCAAAATGTGAACAGTATTTAGATAAAGGTAGGGGAAATTTTTTGCATTTATGGATTTAGAAAAGGCATATGATAGAGTGGATGGGGGGCAATGTGGCAGATGTTGCAAGTGTATGGAATAGGTAAAAATTACTGAATGCTGTAAGATTTTTTATGAGGAAAAGTAAACTCGGGTTGGGGTGTGTAGGAGAGGGGTTACTTCCCAGTAAAAGTAGGTCTTCGACAGGGCTGTGTAATGTCACTAGGGTTTTGTTTAATATATTTTATAGATGGGGTTGTAAAGAAGTAAATACTAGGGTTTTGGGGGAAGGGGGTGGGATTAAAATTAGGGGGGAATTAAATGAAAAAATGGGAGTTGACACAGTTCTTTTTGCTGATGATACTGTGCTTATGGGAGATTCTAAAGAAAAGTTGAAAAGTTTAGGGGGCGAGTTTGGGAGGGTGTGAAAAGGAAAGAATTTGAAAGTGAACATAGAAAAAGAGTAAGGTGATGAGGGAAATAAAGGGTTTAAATAAAAAAAAATTGGATATAAATTGGAGGGGATTAGGGGAAGAAGTGAATGTTTTCAGATATTTGGGAGTTGACTTGTCAGGGGAAAATTTTTATGAAGGATGAGGTTAACCATAGAATTGATAAAGGGAAAAAAAGGTGAGTGGTGCATTAAAGGTATCTGGGGGGAAAAACTTTAAACCCCATGGGGGCCCAAAAAAGGGGAATGCAGAAAAGTGGTCCCAAACACTCTTATATGGGTGTAAAGGGGCATGGGCTGCAAATGCTGCAGGGGAGGTAGCTGGAGGCAGTGGAGATGTCCTGTCTAAGGGCAATGTGTGGTGTAAATTTTTATTCAGAAAATTTGTAGTAGGGAAATTGGGGGGGGGTGTGGATTTACTAAAAGTATTAGTTAGAGCCCTGGGGGGGTTGTTGGGTTGGTTTGGTCTTTTAGAGAGAATGGATAAAAAATAGAATGACTTGGAGAGCGTATAAATCTGTGGGGGGAAAAGGAAGGTGGGGGGGGAATTGCCCTTAAAAAGGTTGGAGGGGGGGGGTGGGGAGATTTTGTGGAGGCGGGGGGCTTGGACTTAGCAAGCATGTGTGAGCGTGTTAGATGGGGAGTGAATGGAGCGAATGGTTTTGGGACCTGACGAGCTGTTGGGGTGTGAGCAGGGTAACATTTTGGGGAAGGGATTCGGGGAAACCCAGTTAATTGATTTAGTTGAACTTGAGCCCTAAAAATGGGAAGTACAATACCTGCATTTTAAAAGGATGGGTCTGGGATAGTTACAGCTGGGAGGGACTTATTCCCCAGCTGTGTACCCGGGCCGCCTCTGCAAAGACGGTGGTTATGTATGAGTGAGGTGAAAATGTTAAATGTGATAAAAATATTTTTTTCTTTTTGGGCATTTTCTTTTTTTTTTGGGTCCCCCTTTCCTGGGGCGGCCGACTTGTTGAAAAAATAAAAAATGCGTGTGTAATGTGATTTAAATGAAGTAAAAGTAAAAAGATTTTCCCAATTCTTGCATGTTTATGAGACAGATAAAAGATCCCATCAATCCTACCATCAGGGAAACAATTACGGGTTTTCCCCTTTTTACACTCCTTGGCGGGGCGGTAGTACCCCGGGTGGTTGCTGTCTACCAACCTACTACCTATTTTTAATATTGTATATTTTTATATATCAGGATTTTGCTTTTTGGGATGTCATCTGAACTGTGATGTCTGCATGCTTCTGACAAGATGGCAATTGAACGAATGATAGTGAATGTATTCCGTCTCTTTTTTTTTGAGGTAACCCTATTTTTTGTGGGAATTACCTTTGTCTTAAAAAAAATAAACATTCTTCTTTTTATTCGTACATTAAAATGTTCTTTAATTACATTTTACATTTTATTATTTGTGATACAGGTCGGGATGGACTTAAAAAAAGGTCCCGGGCCATACAGTGAGACCTTCCTCCACATTTTGAACCAGACCTTGTCCGTGCCCCTATGAACCTCAAGGTCTCGCAACATCAGAATCCTCTATTGAAATCTGGTGGGACCCGGGGTCCCCGCGGGGAAAGTCATAGGATATCGGGTTTTTGTACATTAGTAGGACAAGGTTGTTGAGAACCGTTAAGAAATGTAAATGACCAGATAATTTTGTTAGCTACAATAATTCTCACCCTAATGTAATTCATGATTCCTAAAATAATTCATAATATCTATAATTTCATAATACTTATAATTCATAATACATAAATAATTTGTAATGGATGATTATAATAATTTATAATATATAATGATCTGGATATCCGGATTATAAGTTCCAATTATTGATTTAATATTTATGCCTTGAAATGCTGTTGGAGTGTGAGCAAGGTAACTTTTTTGAAGGTATTTAAGTGGGTTGGGCTGGACTTGAGCCCTGGGGGGGGAAATTAAAAACGCCTGCCCCCTGAAGGATGAGTGAGGATGTTGCAGTTCTGAGGTCATCGGGTTGTGATGTCAGCACACTTCTTCAAGACAGTGATTAAATGAATGATGGTGAATCGTTTCCTCCTTTTTGGGACCCACCTTACCGGTGGGAGCCCGGCTGGTGTTTTAAACAAAATTTTGGTGACAGAAAGGGCAATATGCATACCTATGTACAGTTCTGTATATTTTAATATTGAAATTACGGTACACCCCACATTTTTAAGTTTGAAAAGGGGGGGAGGCACAGTGACCCCAGCTCTTGGTCCTTCCTCTTAATTTTTGATTATATGTTTTTTTTTTTAACCCAGGCCGTCTCCCACCAAGGCGGGGTGCCCCAAAAAAGAAAAACAAGTTTTTTTTTACATTTAGTTATTTATACATGGGGAAGGGGTGACTAGCACCTTGCCCCCGGCATTTAGTCCCCTCTTATGACCCCGGCCCTGGACAAAAATTCATCTCCATTTTCCCATTAAATTGTTGAAAATTAGGGGAAAAATTTTTTCTTTAAGGCCCAACAATTCAACTAAGGTTTTTTGAGATGAAAAAAAATAAGAAAACTCTCAGAGACTATTGTATACATTCATGGGTTTCCCCCAGGTTGGTTGAAGAAATAAAATTTTTTTTTTTTTTTTAAAAAATGGCCTGGGCCCTGCCCCTTTTTCTAGTGTCAGTTTTCACCATTTAAAATTTAAATTTGGGCATGACTCACAAAATTGTAATAAGGGGGTTGTAAACAAACCGGGGGAACAGGAGGGGGTTTAAAGCATGGCTAGTAGTCTAAAATCCGGCCAATGTGTTAACACGCGTGCCAGGGGTTAAAACCCCTTGCTTTCCTGATTTGATTGTACGGGGCGGGCCCCCGCTTTACAGTGCTTGGCTTTACAGTTTTTTGTTTTAATACGGAAATTTTCAATTATACCCATTCTTCATTCATTAATTCCTACAGAAAATATATCCACCCTCACTAAAAACTAAGAATAAAAATTTTTAAAGGGTGAAGTAACATGTACCATGCGTGTCGTGGGGGCGACTAAAATGCCGGGAGAAAGGGGCTGGCCCTTTCTCCTGTATATATTACTAAATGAAAAAAGGAGAAACTTTCTTTTTTCCTTTTTGGGCCCCCCGTTGGGGGAAACGGCCGGCGTGTTGAAAGAAAGAAAGAAAGAAAAAACATGTGTACTGTATGTGCTTTTTTTAAACCTAGCTATATTGCTCACTTTAAAATATGATAATGGGAAAAATGTTACCAGGCTTTTTTTATGCATTTGGAAGTGAAAAAAAGGCTGTGATTCACTTTACAGTGATTTTCTCTTTACAAGTATCCTGGAACCCAACCTTGTATAAATGGGGCCCTCCCTTTATAACATTATCTTCTTTCATTTAATTTCCCGTTTCAGGAAAATTTTCCTGCAGTATGTTTGCTGGGAAAATTTATAATAAATTTAAAAAAATTTTTTCAATGAATGAATGAAATTTTTTTTTTCCCCAATTTTGTAACCCAAAATAAAGTTGACTGATAGATTTATTTGTTTTAGGGTTTTTTACACAATGTCTCCAGGTCCTGATTTAGACTTGTGGGATCAAGTTAAACGTTCCTATAACACCTTTTGGCAGAACTGCAGGGGCCTTGAGGGGTCATGCCGATCGCCATTTCTGTTGCTGCAAGAACTGCTTCTGTATGTTTGCCAGTTATAAAATTCAGTTTGAAGATTTTTTTTTTTTAAAACAAATTTTACAGGCTAAAGTTATCCTTCCCCACCCCTTTTCAAAAAACCCGTCATATCTGGGGAATACCACCCCCAGGATGTGATAATAGGGACCTACTGGCCGCTAGGTGAACAGGGGCAACAGCAGGTGTGGGAAAAATGCTCGCGTTTCCACCCATGCCGGGAATCAAACCCCCAGACACTTTTGGTTTTGTGAGCTGAGTATGCTATAGAGAATAATATTTTTTTTGTAGTACATTTAGTCCAAAAATTCAACGATGATTTTTAAATGTGTGATTAAATATAGAAGGTGGTAAATTTATTTTTTTTCCCTTTTTTGTAAATTTTTTGAAAATTTTAAAATTTAATTTCCCAGTTTTGAACTTAATCCATTCCAGGAGCTAGTTCTAAAGTTGAAACGTTCTAAAAATGAAACAATATTTCCCATAAGAAATAATGTAAATCCCAAATTTAAATTTATTCCCCGACCAAAAAATATTCCCCATAAAATCATTTTTTTAAAAAATAACTATAGTTTTACATACACACAATACAGATAAATACATACAGAAATAAATTTATAGGGAAAGTGGGGAGCACTTATTGTTTGGAAGGGGAAACCCCTTTCACTTTAAAAACTTCAGGTAACAAATCCCTTTTCTAGGGTTACTTCCCTTCTTTTTTTTAATGCCACTAGGACCAGCTTGAAGTCACTGGACCCCAGTCGTTCAAAATAACTGTCCCAAATGCTCTGTTTCTAGTGCCTCTTTTTAAAATGTCCCTAAAAAGGGACATTGTTTTGTCACTGAACATGTTGGGAGAGATGGCTTGTTTCCCGCTTGCTCAGGGTGGACTCCACAAAATTTTGCAACTCATTCCACTTTGCACACATGTCCTTTAAAAACTGAAGAAGGCACACTCCCCTTTCCCCCCTCTTCCTCCTCCTGTAAAAACAAGTTCCTCAACTGTGGTCTGATGCTGTTCCCGTTGGGGGGGTTTTTGCAGGGTATCAGTGGTTAAAAACTTCCCCGTTTTGTCCACCAACTCTTCCACATCTCCCACTCCCCCTCCAACCCCCCGGGACTTTTCCCCAAAGCCCTACCTGCCACAACAGGCAGGGGTTTAGGGTCAGGGTCAGCCTCAAAACCCCTTTAAAATCCCCCTGTTTGGGCACAATCCCCCCACTTTTTCTCCAAGCAGAGTTCCCAAAATCCTGGAAGTCACTCCCCCCCAAGCCCCCTTTTTTTTTAAGGCTTATTCAGTTGTAAAATATTGAAGTGATTCCTCCAGAACTCTCTTAGGGTCAACTAGTGTCGAGGGGCACTTCAAAGCACTTTTCAAAACACTGCTTTTGGTGTAGAGTTTTTGAAGTTAGAAAATTACCTGCTGGTCCATGGGCTGGATGAGAGGAGTGGGGGTTAGGAAAACAAGAACTTCACTGTTATAAAACTGAAGTCCCTAGACAATAGGGCTAAAAGGGGGGGGATGAGGCAGGAACATTGTCCGGGAACAGGAGACACTGGGTGGCAATTTATTTTCCCGGGGTATTTTTCACACTGGGGCCAAACACTTCATGGACCCCTCTTTGAAAATTTGCCTCGTGACCCATCCCCTTTTTATTAGCTTTCCACAACACATACAATTTAAATTTTTATGACATTGTTTTCTTGAAACACTGGGATTTTCCAAGGGGATTCCCAAATAAAGGCTTCACTTTAAAATCCCCACTAGCGTTGCCAAAAACAAAAAGTTAGCCTGTCTTTCTGGCTTGTGTCCTGGCAATTTTTTTCCTCCTGTGTGGGTGTAGGTCCTCTTTGACATTTTCTTCCAAAAAAGTCCTGTTTGTCACAATTGAAAAACTTTTTGGGGTTTTTAATTTTTTAGTGTCCCACATACCCCCTTTAAAATTTACTTTGAATTTTTTAGCTGCACGTCTGAACTTTTTGGGCCCCACCATTCCCTTTCCCACTGTGGAAAAACCCCTAAGCTTTTAAAAACCCGTCAAACCAGCCTCTGCTGGCCCTTAAATCACTATCAGCACTCATTGCAGGCATTTTCTTTATGAAATCATCATGCAACTTTTGCCCTTTTCACAAATGATCAACTCTGAAACAAAAATTAGCTATTGTTTATTGTTTTATCCACACCAGCAACAACTTCTCAACCTCTTCCACTGTTTGTTTTATCTATTTTTTGGGTTTAAAATGTCCAAACCCCAAAATCAGCTTTGATTTCTTTTTTCTTCGGGATAAAGCAATTGTTGATTTGCTTTTGCCAAACATCCTTTGGGAAGCTCCGCCCAAATTGCACACCACTCTTGTATTTTTTTATTATTTTTTTCTTCCCTTTTTGGTTTTTTCTCCTTTTTTTCCCAAAGGGGGCCACTAAGAAGTTTCTTTGGGAAAAGGTGACTTATTTCACAGTTGCACTCCCAAACAACAAGCACCAAACACAATGAATTATTTGTAAATGTTTGGATGGTGCGGAGGGTAATGGGTTTACTCCAAAGGGTAAACAAAGGAGCCGCTCCCCGGGCCCGCGCGAAATTTGGGCAGATCTGGGCCCCGGTATGAAACTGGGGCCCAGTGCCCAAAAATGGGGCCAAAAAATTTTGCTGAAAACGGTTTGAAAACTCAAAATACGATACTCAGGGGGTCGAAACTCTGGGTTCCGCTGTATTATAATTAAATAAACTTTTATTAAAGAAGGTGAAATATAGAAAAATTTAAATTTTTTTGAGTTTCTGGATCCATGTGCATTATTATTGTTATTATTATTGTTGTTGAGCACTGATAAGTGTTTATTACACTTTCTTTAGTTATTCAGAATGAATATATCAAATTAGACACATGTGCAACACTTGGGTATCTTTATTGTGAAGTGTTTCCCCACACAGTGGCTTCATCAGTCAATGCAAAGAAGAAAGTTAAAGGTCAGAAGGAGTTTGGGGCTTTTTCCCCTCACCTGTAGTCGATTCCAGGCTGAGGGACTGATTACCTCAAACTCCTTCTCATCTTCACCATTCTTCTTTGTATATGACTGATGAAGCCACTTTTAATTAAATGTTTCCATAAAACATACCCATGTGTTGTATATGTGTCTAATTTATCGACTTGTCGGTTCTCTGAACCATTTATCTACATGAATATACATATACAGTGGACCCCGGTGTTCGTGATGCTCCAAACTTGAACAATTATGTAAGTGTATTTTGTAAGTGCTTTTGTAAGTGTTTTTTTGGGGTCAAAAAGGGACTAGACTAATTTACATTATTCCTTATGGGAATAAATTCATTTAGTAATGGCACTTGAACAGCATTCTGGAATAAAAAAATCATGAAAACCGGGGTCCACTATATAAACAGCTCCAGTATGTTTTTATTTGCTGCAAAATACAGTGTATGAATACAGTATACTAAGATATATGCTGGTATATATTAAGTAAATAATGAGTGCCTAATATTTATTTTACAGTAAGTCCTTGTCTTAAAAACACGTTGAGAAACTTGTATATTGTGTATAATATCATTATTATAACATATCATTATAATATCATTATTATACACAATTCAGGGGGTCCCTAATGTGTTTGTAGTTGCGGACTTCCTGTATATGTTTTTAACCTGATATTCGGCACTTTATTATAAAAAACAAATTGAGTGACAAATATTATTTTTTAAAGGGGTCCTCTAAACATTAATGCGTTTATGCAGGGCTTGGGCCGCCTCTCAACGTTGCTGCAAGTTCTGTGAAGCCGTCGATGTGCCCATGCACCTGCGTGCTCACCAGTGACCACGCACTCCGCTAATCTCACTTGGGTCCACCCATCAGCTGAACCCCATGCACTTCAAGGTGAGAGATGCCACTGCGTTTTGTGTTATGGTCGTAGCTGTTATTGTCGGTTAATTTGGGGTGTGCTGAAGTATCAGTATTGATATCAGTGGGTATTGGCCAATTTTGATGGTACCAGTATTGGTATCAGTGGGTATTGACCAATTTTGATGATACCAGTATTGGTATCAGTGGGTATTGCCCAATTGTGATGGTACCAGTATTGGTATCAGAGGGTATTGGCCAATTTTGATAGTATCAGTATTGGTATCAGATTGACCAATTTTGATGGTAGTATATATTACTAAATGTAAAATGGGAAACTTTCGTTTTCATTTTGGGCCACCCGCTTCGGTGGGAGGGGGCCCGGGCGTGTTGAAGGAAGAAAGATTAGTATTGGTATCAGTGGGTATTGCCCAAATTTTTGGTGGTATCAGTGGGTATTGGCCAATTTTAATGGTATCAGTGGGTTTTGACCAATTCTGGTGGTATTAGTATTGGTAACAGATGGTATTGACCAGTTATGATAAATTTCTAGCAGTGTTTGCTTGTCAAAGATAGATGGAGTTGTTTTCATATTCTTAGCAAACTGTTGAATGGATGAATTGAAGTAGGTGTGAGGGGGAAACAGATGACCAGTAATGACATTTGTGGCGACTAGAAAAGATTCTTTTGCTGTTATTGTAATAATAATGAACAGTTCTGCGACCAGAGGAATTTGTCGATTGTTTCCAAATCTGTTGAACTTGTGAAATTTGTTTTGTATTTCTGAAGTTCTTTAAATAAAAGGTTTACTGTAGTATTTGAATTTCTTTTGTAGCACCTGGAGATTGAGAGCTAATCAGGTTTGATTTTAGAAAGAGGGGGGTGCTCTAATTCCTTGGATCAAAGCCCATTGCCAGCATCAAGCCACACCCTTGAAGGGTGAATTTTTTTTTTTTTATATCGCTTTGTAATCCGGGTTTCAGGTGATCAGCGCCTGAAGGAGTTCGTGGATGCCCGGGGGTCACCCAAGTTCAGAGAACCCCATTTTACTAATATTGCCCACCATCGAAAATATTGTTCATTATAGAGGATTTGAGGCCTTTACACCTACACTGTCAACTTTCCGCTGTTCCCCAGACAAATGAATACCGTCCACCAGAAAAAATTACTGTTACCACACAGATGGAGGTAACTATGACATGCCGTTCACTTCCTCCCCAAAGCTGTTATATTGTATGTACATGAAAGAAAGAGATGATTGTGGATGTTATGAATGAAGAAGCTGGATGTCCTGGCCAAGTGAAACAAAGCTAAAGGGGGGTAGGGGGTCCAGTGGGGAGAAATAAATGGGATTAGGTCGGGAGTTTCAAACAAAGTTAGAGTAAAGAAGGAGTAGCAAAAATGTTGAAGGATAATTATGGGGGGAAAAGGGGGAATATAAATGTATCAATTCAAGGATTATGTGATGTAATATAAGGGTTGGAGGGAAGTGGGGTTTTAGTAAGTGTTTATGCACCTGGGGAGAAAGTGTAAGGGGGAGAGAGAGATTTTTGGAAATGTTGAGTGAGTGGGGGAGTTTTTAACCAAATGAAATACTTGTGGTTGGGGGTCTCAAGTAAAGTGGGAAAAATGTTTTGGGGGGAGTATGGAAATTTGGGGGGTCAGGGGTAAATAAAAATGGGGCCTTTTAAATTGGGGTGTGTGAAAAGGTCGGGAATAAAAGTGAAAGTCATTTACACGATAGTTACGTTCCTGAAAAGTCGTGTTAGATAATTTTGTGTTAAATAATTAAAAAAAACTAATGGGAAAAAAAGGGGTTTTGTTCCCGGGAGTCCCCAAAAAACCAAACAAGTTTTTTGACCCAAAAGATCTTACAAAAATAAAAGTGAATATGTAATTGTAGTTCATTATCGGATGTATTTTGTTGTTTTTATGCTTAAGACTACAAATGTAATAGAAATAATAGTATTTACCTTAAATTGTGGGGGCTGGTGTTTGTGGATGATTGTGAAGAAGGGAAAATTATACTGTGGGCCCCACTGGGCTGAGGTGGATAGTAGAAGTTCTTGAACTGAAGTCGATGGTTGAACTGAGTGTCTAACTTTAAGCAGTAAGTCAGTCATAAGTCATTCAGTAAGTCAGTCAAGCAGTCAGTAATCAGTCAGTCATTCAGTAAGTCAGTCAAATCATTCAGTAAGTCAGTCAAGTCATTCAGTAAGTCAGTCAAGTCATTTAGTAAGTCAGTCAAGTCATTTAGTAAATCAGTCAAGTCATTTTGTAAGTCAGTCAAGTCATTTAGTAAGTCAGTCAAGTCATTCAGTAAGTCATTCAGTAAGTCAGTCAAGTCATTAGTAAGTCAGTCAAG
>WNWK01042702.1:0-15860 GCA_009830355.1 Cherax destructor | reverse complement strand
CATCAATATTACCCGTACTTGCAACTAATCTCAACTCGTCCATCTTATTCCTAGCACTACGACTATTGGTGTAATATATATTTAAAGACCCTCCTTTCTCTTTTCCCTTCCTGCTCATTTCTGTTTTTCCACTATACCTATTACTATCCTTGTCATCTAGTGTCACTAACTTTCCACTATCCACCTTATTCTGCCTATTACTAGTTCTCCTAGAACTTATAATATTACTACACTGCGACTTCACTGTTTTTCCCCAAAACCCATACCACTAACTTTTTCTAGTTTAAAGCCCTAACAGCTCCCTCCACTGCAGTTGCCAGTGCCCCCACCCCAGACCTGGATAAGTGAACCCCATCCCTGGCATACATGTCATTTCTACCATAGAAGAGGTCCCAGTTGTCAATGAATGTTACTGCATTTTCCTTACAGTATTTGTCCAGCAAGCAATTGACACCAATTGCCTGGACAGCCATTCATCTCCAACTCCTCTCCTTGGCAAAATACCACACATGACAGGGTTCCCACCCTTCTTCCTAATTATGTCTATTGCTGACCTATACCTTCTAGTCAGGGCCTCACTCCTACGTCTGCCAACATCGTTGCCTCCAGCACTGAGACAGATAATAGGATTGCTCCCATTACCTCTCATGATGTCGTCCAGACGGCTAACAATATGCTCTATCCCAGCCCCAGGAAAGCAAACCCTCTGTCTCCTACTTCTATCTTTCAAGCAGAAGGCCCTATCCATGTACCTAATCTGACTATCCCCAACAAGAACAATGTTCTTACCTTCCTTGGTGTCGTTCATCGTGATGTTCCCAGTAGTCGACTCACATTCAGGGTAGACGGAGAATCGGTTCAATGTTTCCACAACAGGTTCCTGGTTCTTCGTTGGTTCTACCTCTACATCCGTCCTCTTGATCTTTAACTTTGTCCCATGCATTTCAGCTACTGTCCAGGTTCCTTTCTTGGCTTGAGGATTCTCAACAGGAGGATTACTACGAATCCTCTTGTTTTCTCAGTCAGTCGTTGTATCTCAAGCTTAGCTACCCTCAGTTCTTCCTTCAGCTGCTGGTAGAGTAGCTCAAGAGAGGACATCTTGTTCAGATTCACAGAGATGCAATTCACACAAAGGTCTAATTACAAAGTAATTACAAACTAGAATAGAACACCATAATCTCCTATAACAACCCACCCTAATAAAAACTCCTCCAAAAACTCTAATAAGGAACACCCTCGCAAACAAAAATATAATATCAATATTCATGAAATACATGGATCGAACCCATGACAATGCATGATAATTAATACAAAACTATTATTAACTAAATCTCCACATTAAGTTTAATATTACATTTCCAAAATTTATGTATTAATCATGTCCTTTTACTACCATTATCATTATCCTCTGATCAAACCACCTCTAACATACCCCACTTGAGTCCCAAATCCTTCTAAAAGTCACCACATCCAATCAATCAACATCCATGAGAAACCTTTATTACTCTTTAAAAGTCATAGAACTCATCTATAAATTGTCACCCGTCACTCATTCCCTCAAATCTGTATCCAACCAAACCTCAAGCATTCCCTCGTTATCATCCACAACAAAAGTCTCAACTCGAAGGAGAACAGCCCCGTTTCATCTACGCACATCAACTTAAGTCCACCAGCTGCCTAACTGTAAAATCCCTGTAACTACCAGGAAAACACCTACCCCACGCCATGCCATATAACAACCTATTTCTACACTTAGTTCTGTACATATTCGCCGCAATAGCATTCAGTCTCTCCCTTCCCGACATCCCCCATCATTCCCCACGATACATATACAAAATGTACCGCCAAATACAATAAAGCCTTCCTAACTTCCTTCTGCACTCCACCTATATCCATACCTATAAACCTCAAAGGGTGTATCCCTCCCCCTCCCATCATTCTAAGTAAATGTTTCATCCATTCCCTAATAATTCCCAATTGCTCACAAAAATAAACCCCATGATAAGCAGTATCGTCTTCCCCACACATTCCACAACAAGCATCCCCAGTTAATCCCATTTTATATAATACCGCCTTAGAGGCCAAAACCCCATGCAAAAAACGAAACATAACTTCTCTCACCCTTGGCTTTATCTTCAGATCTTTTAACCCACCCCAGATACTTTTCCAATCATATACTGGAAAAGTAGCGATTCCCTCGACTACTTCCCTTACCTTCCCTGCTTTTTCCAAACGTCGGACTAGAATATTCCCCGGATTTCTGGCACACATAAGAATTCTCAACATATCTTCACAATGTATCAAATCCTTACCACTCCACCATGCACGTAAATGTCTCATGACATCACCAACCCGTCTGCCCCTCACTCCCCCCCCCCTCGTTGCCAAAAACAACTTTTAACATACATACTCATAAGTCTCACCTCTAAGTTGATTAACCCCAATCCCCCATTACACACCTCTTTCATCACCAATTCCTTACTCAGCCAATGTCTCCCATATCCCCAAACAAATCTCATAACTTTCCTCGCAAATGCCACAACATCTGCCCTTAAAATTGGGTAAATCCCAGCCACATACCATATTTTACTATATAATAGCATGTTCACCGCTATTACTCGCTGATGTATGGTCCCATCACCCCTACTCCATCCACTCATTCTACTTAAAGTACCTTTTAAAACATTCCTTGCATTGACTAGTCTTGCCTCTCCAAAATTATCTTTAAACACAATTCCACAAACCTTTAAACTATCAACTACTTTCCAACCACACCTATACCCCCCTATACCTCCACCTCCCCACGTTCCAATCTCAAGCAATTTTGATTTATCCTTATTAATGCTTAAACCTGTCGCCATGCCAAATATTCCCAAACACTCATTCACTCGTGTTAACGCTGCCTCATTCGTAACTAAAACAGTTTTATCATCTACATATCCAACTATCCCTGCATCACCATCCATACCTTCCTTAAGGTGCTTCACACCATGTCTAACTAACCAATACAACGGATTCTGTAGATAAGCAAAAAGAATTTGCGACAAGGGGCACCCCTGTCGCAGTCCCTTCCCCATGCATACGGCTCCACTAATCATTCCATTTATTTGCACTCTCACTCTAGCATCTCTATACAATGATTCCGCCCATCTTACTATTTCATCCCCAAAACCTTGCTTCCTCATAATTTTCCATAACATTTCCCGATCTACACTATCGTATGCCGCCTTCCAATCTACAGCCAAAACACCCCCCCCCTCGCATTCATCAATAAATTTTTGAATACTCATCAAACCTTTTGTAACACTTCTCCCTGGAATACCATATTGTCCTTTCTCTATAACCCTCTCTAACACACTTTTTATCCTATTCCCCAATACCTTAGCAAACAATTTATAATCCACACACATCATCGACAATGCTCTATAATTCCTAAGAGTATCATCCAGACCAGATTTTCGTATCAACACTACCACTCCCGTTCTTTGCGACTCTCCCATGCATTCAGTCTCTTTCATCTCATTCAACAACCTCACTACACATCCCTTTAATGCATCCCAATTTGCAACATAAAAGTCACTCAGCAAGCCATCCACCCCAGGCGACTTACGCAGACTCATGTTATTCAGAGCAACCCACACCTCATCCTCACTTATAACACCTTCCATCTCCATCCTATCCTCTTTATTCAATATTGTTTCTACACTACTCAAAATCTGTTCACTCGCAGTTTTAACACTCATCCTAGTTCCACTCAGATCTTTCCTAAAATATTCCTCGTACCATGCACTCGCATATAAATTTATGGTGTCAGTCGTACACATAACGTGCCCCTTCTGATACATGCCCATTGTCTCATGCACCTCCAATTTATTTATCAACATGTTTTGTCTACTTTTCCTATATTTTCGAAATACACACATAGAGGGCTTATCCCCCCACAAAACCTCCTCTATGCCACCACGCACACGAATCGCAATCTATCTTTAATATTTCTCATTTCCACTACTTGCCTATCCGTTCTTCCATAACAACACTCAGCCAATTGTCCTTCCAAATACTTCTGGAACCCATACTTCCATTGCGCCTCTTCTCTACCTTTCATCCTATAATATTTCTGAATAGCTGGCTTCGCTACATTCACCCACCATGCAACAATATCCTTCTCTAACCTCCCATTTTCCCACACACACTTCCACCATTCACTGAAACCCATCACTGCTTCCTCACCTTCCAATAATTGCACATTCAATTTCCAATTGCCAGCCACCCACCTGACCATTCTAAGTCAACTATCACCCCTCTATGGTCTGAAAATCCAACATCCACACACGTAACCGTACCAACATTAATCATCCTAGAAACATATATCCTATCTAACCTCGCAGCATATCCCCTCCTTATAAAGGTAAATTCTGCATTATCACCCCCTGCAACTACATCCACTAAACTTACACTACCCAAAACATCACGCAAAACACGCAACACACATCCACCCCCTCCCTTGGTTCTACATCCTTTTCTCGTATGATACAGTTCCAATCACCCCCCAAAACTACCACCTCTGGCAATCCTCTCAAAAAATAAATTAATTGTTCCCTCACAAACTTTACACTTCTAACGCTAGTTGCTGGTAAATAAACACCAATGAAAGCAACACGAACACCACCCCATACCCCGTCTACTCTCACTACCCTCCCCTACCTACCCTCTTCCCACTTCAACAACTGAAAAGGGCTATTCTCTTTCACTAAAACCGCCACTCCACCCTTGAAAGACCCAGAACTACCAGCATACACACTATAATCCGGCACAATCAAATTTCTACCACATCGACAATTATGCTCTTGTATAAAGGTCACATCCATTGCGTATCTTTTCATGCACACCTCAATCCACTTCCTTCTTACATCCGCCATAGCTCCATTAACATTTAAGGTGATACTCTTGAAAACATTAGAGGTGGTTTTCCTTTGGATCTACTAACTCTTGTTCCTTCCATTCCCAAACTACTTTGTCCATTACTACCATTCCTATCCATATTCTTCACTTCTTGTACATCACCACCCCTTTTCTTATTTTTCAAAGGCCTTTGCAGTACATCAACAGTCAAATTTTTACAGGACCTTTGCCCAGGGGTAAGTACATCATCATCACCCATGGCCATGGCTCGTTTCCTTGAATCATTATGAATTTCCATATCCGTTTCCCTATCCTCATTATGAACAATAGCCTGCACGTTGTGCACTTCCAATCCTCCATCATCAGGACTTTTATCTCCCATTTCCCCCACTACACTCAAAATCTCTTCAGCTTTTTCCACAGAGCAAATCTCATTTGTCCCTTGCGAACTATCCAATAATCCACTCATTTTCGTCGCTCAGCCTTGCTGGTGAGCGGACGTGTGCTGTCTCCCCTGGTGGCGTTTGGCAAAAACTTGGATTTGCAAATGGCGCTGGGTGGTCGGAAGAGAGTCAACATGGTTTGTGTGGACTTGATCCATGGGGCAGTGACTGCAGAGAATATGGACGTGCTTCTGCCTGACATATTAAGGAGAACTTATGGTATAGAGAACGACATGTTGTCTGGGGTGGCCATGAATGGACTTAAGCGAATTTTTGTGAAGTTTGGTGCTACCAGTGTTTATGAGACGATCGTGGAAAAGTACCAGGAATGCAGCATGTACATAAACCCTGGTGTTACTGTGCAACTTTGTGATGTTTCAAGAAGGTACACGTGGATAAAGGTTCGCAATGTGCCTTTTGAGGCGGATTCAATGGACATGACATCAGTGTTTGATAAATATGGGACCATTCATGCGGCGACGCAAGGACGTTGGGCCAGGGGCCCGTATGAGGGGCTGCTGGATGGGTCTTATGTTTTGAAGCTGTCTCTTAAGTACCCCATCCCGTCTTATGTAATATTAGAGGAATTTTGCATGTAAGTTTTTGTGACATATGCGGGCCAACAATGGACATGTCGCCTATGTGGGGATATGGACACATGGCGGCCCTGTGTGACAGGAGGCAGGAGGCCAGAGGTGCTTCTTACCAGCACAGCAGGCAGCAGTGGACTACGCAACAGGATGACTGTAGTCCTGAGGAGGCGAATAGGGGAGCCAAGCGGGGAGGGGTGGGAGGGCAGGACGACTTGCAAGTGTTGGCCTGTGCCACCCTTCCTGACACTTCGCCTATGAGTGGGCGATCCGCTGTGGGCAGCGACGACGTTGCTGAGGGGTTGGAAGGAGACGGCGGGGAATCCACACGATCCTTGGTGGAGGACATCATCAGTATGATGGAGAAGAGTGTGGACAGGGCCTTGGGTCTGAGTCAAGAGACTGCAGCTGTGGAGTGCGTTCAGGCGAGTGGAGGGGCCATGGGCGGAGAGTTCATACTAACAGGAGTTGTGGAAGTGGATGTTCATGCAGAGGAGGGGCATGTGGCTGACATGCAGGTGGACCTAGGGTCGAGGAAACGAGTAGCTGTAATGTTGGATCCAATGGATGTGCTAACACCAGCACAAAGGCCTGGCAAAAGCTGTGGGCAGCTGTGGTACATGAGGGTGGGGGGGGGCCTAAAGGACAAAAGCCTGTGAGGAATGCCGGGGGCATTCCAAGTGAGGATTCAAAAATGTGTCACAAAGGGGGCAGAGTATCCAAGGAAAAACCACCTTTGTCTTATTCCGGTGTCTAACGGTCAATGTTAATGGTTTGTGTAATGTGCGGAAGAGAGATTGGTTAGGGGGGGTTTTGGGACGCTATCAGGTGGATGTGGCTTGCATGCAGGAGCACAATTATAAGATGGGTGGTGAGTTGGTCATAGCAGGGTATGTCGTGTATGTTGGGTATACATGTAGGTTGAAAGGAGGAGCAGCTGTTTTGATTCGGGAAACCAGCCCGTTTGTTGTGAGCCATTGGGAAGTGAGCGAGGATGGTAGGATTGTTCGAGTTGAGGGCTTATGGGGTAGGGAATGTGTAGGTTTTATGAGTGTATATGGGCCAGCAGAGGTTGATGGGGGAGTTAAAAGTATGTTTGTGAGAGATGAGCTAGTGTATCACCTGCGGTCGATGCCGGTAGTGTCAATTGTGGGTGGGGACTGGAATTGTGTGACTAGTCGGTGGGATGTGGAGCTACGGGGAGCGGGGCATGTTGTAGGATCATTAAGGACCTGCTCTATGCAGTGGGGTTGCGAGATGTAAAGGGGTGGTGGAGGTGAATATACTTTTGTGAGGAATGGATATGCTGCGAGGTTAGATAGAATATATGCAAATCAAGTGGTTGAGGTGCATAGATTTGAAACTGTAGCCATGGCATTCTCGGATCATCGTGGGGTATTAGTGAATTTGGCGTGGGATGCGTTACCTAGAAGATATGGGGGATATTGGAAGTTGAATGTGGGTTTGCTTAAATGGGGGGAAGGGGGCGTTTTGCAGAGTTGTGGGAAAATTTCTAGGGGGATTGGGGAAGCGGGGGAGATGTGATTTCTTGGTGGGATACAGTGGCTAAGGTACGCATTAAGGAGTTTTATGTTGGGTGTGGGAGGAAGAAAGGCAGGTTATCGTATGGGTTGCAGAGGTATTTGGAAGGGCAGTTAAGGGATTGTCATGTAGGGGTTAGGGAGACCTATCCAGTACAAATAATTGAGGGTTTGAAGGAGCAGATCAGGGACATCCAAAACATGCATTTTGATGGAGCGAGGGTGGCTGGGGGTTTGGAGAGGGTGATGTGGGAGATAGGCCGTCTGCCTGTGTCCTGCGTGAGCAGAGACGTAAGAGAGAGGCTATGAGCACAATGAATGTTGTGGTGGGGAAGGACCTGGGTGGTTACAGGGAGGGTCAGATGTAGCGGACGACGGATTGGATGAGTGGATATATTGATGCATTTTTTGGTGAGTCGATGGGAGAGGGGGATCTTGATGAGGAGGCGTTACATGTGATGGGGAGGGGGTACGGTGTGAGTTGGACGATGATGATAGGGAAGGGTTGATAACAGAGGAGGAAGTATGGAGGGCTGTAATGGGCATGTGCATAGGCAAGTCCCCAGGTTTAGATGGTTTACCTTGTGACTTTTATGAGGAAAATTGGGGAGTGTTGAAGGGGTTTTTGGTAGTTTTGTTTAATGAAATGAAGCATAGAAGGGTATTAGGGGACATACAGTGGACAGGTGTAGCGGTGCTGGTGCCGAAGCGAGCACCGTGTGTGCACATTACCGATTATAGAGTGCTTACCCTAATGTGCTGTGATTATAAGATCTACGCGAAAATATTAGGGAATTGTCTGAAGAGTGTGGTAGGCAGGGTGATAGATGAGGGACAGTATGGGATTCCGGGCAGATCAATGTATGAGGGACATGGGCGTATCAGGGATTTCATCGACTGGAATCGGGAGGAAGAGGAGGCTGGGGTTTTAGCATTAGATTGGAGGGCCGCATATGATAGTGTTCACCGTGAGGCATTGTGGAGATTCATGAGATGGAAGGGGTTCGGGGCTGAAGTGGTGGGATGGGCACAGTCGTTATATGAGGGAGCGCATGTGCATGTGCAGGTGAATGGCTTTTTAGGGAGACATATTGAAATGGCAAGGGGATTGAGACAGGGGTGTCCTATATTGCAGTTGTCGTTTGCCTATGTTCAGGATCCCCTCTATAGGGAGATAAGGAGATGTCTTGAGGGAAATGTGAAGGTCGATAGGGTAAGGGGAATGGGTATCGTGGGATATGTGGATGATACCACTGTTTTAGTTAGGGATAGGCGGGATTTAGGGGCAGTGGGGAGGGTGGTGGGGGTTTTTGGAGAAGCAACAGGTATGAAAATAAATGAAGAGAAATCGTTGTACATGGTGGTGGGGAGGAGGGTGAGGATGGGAGTTGTGGCAGTGGGAAAACTTGTGGATAGGTTGAAAATTTGCGGTGTGGTATACATGCGGGTGTGTGAGGAGGTGATGGTGGTGAATTCGAAGAGGGTGATGGATGGGGTGTTAAGTCGATTGTCGAGTATGAGAGCGGCGAATTTAACTTTACATCAGAGGGCGATAGTGGTGAATGTATTGATCTATAGTAAATTGTGGCATGTGGGGTCAGTATATCCACTGGTGGGTTGTGATGTGCGTAGGTTCCTGGGAAGAATAATGCGATTTATATGGGGTTCAGGCTGTGAGTGGTTAAGTACAGGGGTGGTCTCGCTCCCCATAGCCAAGGGGGGCTGGGGCTTATTTATTTGCATCGATGGTTAAAAAGCGTGTATGTGAAGAGGTGTTATATGAGGAAAAGAGGGAGGGGAGAGGGCTGGCTGCAGAGGATTCATGAGGATATAGGTCGATGGTGGAAGGGTAAGGAGTTAAAAGGACTGTGAGGGGATGATTCGATTTATATTAGTGGTTCAGGACCCAGGGAAGGTGAGGCTTGGGGTGTTGGATGGGGTGGGAATGGGAAGGGTGGTGGCAGTGGTAGAGAGTGTATACCCTATGTATGCTTGGGGTGTAGTGTGGGGATTGTTGAGGGAAGCTAGGATTGATCCGAGGGTGCGGGAGGTAGTTTATAAGTTTCTGCATGGCATACTTCCATCTGGGGCATTGTTGCATACTAGGGGATTAGTGGAAGGGAGTGGTTGTGCTTTGTGTGGGGAGGAAGCAACTGCTTATCATGTAGTGTATTTTTGCGATAGGTTGGGGATGGTGCGGGAGTGGTTTAGTCATGTGTTGGGATCGCTGGGGGGGTCATTTCGATGTGAGTGGTATGGATAAGCAGATCCAAAGGGCGGTAGTGTATTTGGTCACTGGTTTCATTTATTATTCATGGGCGATGCGTCAGATGGAGGCTGCTGAGCGCATTAAGATCATGATAGTGGGGTTTTATAGGACTAAATGCCGAACTAAAGAGATTATGGGGGAAAAATGGGAGGTGGATCTTCCGGAGGGTTATCGGAACCGCACAGTGTGGGGGTTAAAGAGAGCGAAAAGGTAAGGGGTAGAGATGGGCTGGTTTTCCGTCTACACGGGAGGGGGAAAAAGTGTGAGGCGGATAGAGGTGTGAACAGAGGTGGTACACTTCAAGGATAATGTGTGTAATAGGGGTTTCGTCAACTGTTGTGTGTTGGTGTGTATTTACGGTGTGTGAGGGCTCTGTTCAGTTACATGATGGGGTTACCATCTGACAGGTCTGGAGAAGGGTCATGGGGGGGGGTTCTTATAGTGGGGCATGCACTGGGGGGGGTATGGGATCAGGTGTGTGTCATGGGACGTGTTAATTGTTAGATATGTTTTACGTCATTTGAATAAAGGTGTGTCTAATGTTACATTGCAATCCAAATGGTGTGGAAAAAGATTGTTTATATATGTTTTAGTGGTTAATGTTCTTAGGTGTGTATTGAGAGGTTCTTGGATATGTATTGATAGGTTGTGTATGTTGAACATTGCATTTCTTTATACATGAACGCCAGTGATTTGTGGCGTTTTGTCAATGTTTGTCATTGTGTTGTTTGTGAACGTGTGAACGTGCGATAGTCTTATCGTGGTAGGAAATGTTTATATATATTTTGTATTTAATATTATCTAATGTGTGTGCTTCTTATGTTCTGATATTTATGATCAAATTGTGTGGGAGATTGTAGTACGTGTGTATCCTATTGGATAATTTGATGTTCTTGGATATGTATTATTTTGCTATGTGCATTGTACTCTGTTTCAATAAAATATATAAAAAAAATAATCTACTCACCAACTCAGGAATCACCTCACTCATACCCAAATCTAGTTCTGCTTCCTCTTCAATTGTTCCCATTGCAGCCTGTGTGTTCACCGGAAGCGTTTTACACGTTTCCATCGACTGTGTTACTATGTCACTCCATCTTGCAGTTGCGACCACGCCCACACCTCCCTGAGATTCATGCAATTCTTCATGTCCATCCTTACTTGTACGCTCCTCATCCGGACGCCGTCCTTGTCTTTTATTACATGCAGCAGCCATATGCTCATACGAGTCACATATATGACATGTTCGTTGTTGACCAGCATATGTAACATATACTTGTGTTCTGAATTCTGATAACACTACATATGAAGGTATTGCCCTTCGTAATGACATTTTAAGGCTATATGATCCCTCAGGTACACCTTCATATAAACAATCAGTCCAACGACCCATTACAGCCACATGTATTTCTCCATATTGCTTGAAAGCATTCTTTACATCAATTTCCTGCACTTCAAACGGTAAATTTCTGACCTTTATCCATTAGTATTGTTTGGAAACATCTTTTAACTTCACTTCCACTGTAGCATTTACTTGCAAACACTTGTCCTCGAACTTATCCACGAGTGCTTCATAAACTTGGGTAGTCGTCAATTTGATGAATATTCTTACCTGGATCTGGAGTTTACCTGGAGAGAATTCAAGGGGTCAACGCCCCCGTGGCCCGGTCTGTGACCAGGCCTCATGTTGGACCAGATCCTGATCAACCAGGCTGTAACTGCTGGCTGCACGCAGTCCAACGTACGAACCACAGCCTGGCTGGTCAGGTACCGACTTTAGGTGCCTGTCCAGTGCCTGCTTGAAGACAGCCAGGGGTTTGTTGGTAATCCCCCTTATGTATGCTGGGAGGCAGTTGAACAATCTTGGGCCCCTGACACTTATTGTGTTGTCCCTCAACGTGCTAGTGGCACCCCTGCTTTTCATTGGGGGGATGTTACATCGCCTGCCGAGTCTTTTGCTTTCGTATGGAGTGATTTTCGTGTGCAAGTTTGGTACTAATCCCTCGAGAATTTTCCACGTGTATATAACAATGTATCTCTCCAGCCTGCATTCTAGGGAGTACAGGTTTAGAAACTTCAAGCGTTCCCAGTAATTGAGGTGGTTTATCGCAGTTATGCGTGCCGTGAAGGTTCTCTGCACATTTTCAATGTCAGCAATTTCACCTGCCTTGAAAGGTGCAGTTAGTGTGCAGCAATATTCCAGCCTAGATAGAACAAGCGATTTGTAAAGTGTCAACATGGGCTTTGCATCCCTGGTTTTGAAGGTTCTCATTATCCATCCTGTCATTTTTCTAGCAGATGCGATTGCTACGGTGTTATGGTCCTTGAAGGTGAGATCCTCTGACATGATCACTCCAAGGTCTTTGACATTAGTTTTTCGCTCTATTGTGTGGTTGGAATTAGTTTTGTACTCAGATGAGATTTTAATTTTTTCACGTTTTCCGTATCTGAGTAATTGAAATTTCTCATCATTGAACTTCATATTGTTTTATGCAGCCCATTTAAAGATTTGTTTTATGTCTGCTTGGGAATTTGCCTTGAGCAAACCTCAAGTGCCACTGAGTTAATTTGTTCTAGACATAGGTTAGGATACGTGATGCTTAGGCTATCTTCCCAGTTTATATCATTTAGGACTTGGTTTACTTGGTCCCACCTTATGTTTTTGTTATTGAAGTTGAAATTGGAGAAGGCTCCCTCGCGACTGATCACATTTTGTCGATCTGGGGCCCCCGCATGCATGTCTGGACCTCTATTATGTAGATGAATGGTTCAGAGAACCGACATGTTATAAATAAATAAATTGAGGTATTTATAATATACCTCTATTATGTTGTGATCTGAGTATATCGTTTTTGATATGATGACATTTCGTATCAGATCATCATTGTTAGTGAAGATGAGGTCCAGTGTATTCTCCAATCTTGTAGGCTCTATTATTTGCTGGTTTAAGGTGAATTTGGTGCAGAGATTTAAAAGCTCATGTGTGTGCGAGTTTTCATCTGAGCTGCCTCCTGGTGTTATTTCTGCTACCACATTATTTGCAATATTCTTCCATTTTAAGTGCTTTTGAGCGCAACGCCGTAAATATCATCATTTGCTATGTCATATTTGTCTCGAATGATAGCCGGCAGCAATACATTAGCATTCTATGGATAAATGGCTCCATTTATGAGTTCCACGCAGACAATATTCACTCTTCTCCGGAACTGTGTCGTCATCTTGCTATGAAAACACCAACTGCCTCAGCACAACAAGTGAGTAGCCAGGAGCACTTGCCACAGCCAAGGCTGAGCAGCGAATAATTACCATGATCTACCTCTTCAAACACCTTAGTGAAAAAGTTAGTAAATTCGTAAGACAGGAACGCCCCTTAGTAAAACTGTGCTGAGATTCATTAATCAATTTATGCCTTTAAAGATGGCTACGAATTGCCTCTGCAATTATTGATTCCATAAATTTACCAACTATGGAGGTAAGGCTTATTGGTCTATAGTTCAAAGCTAAGGACCTGTCACCTGCCTTGTAAATAGGTATTACATTTACCCTTTTCCTCTTGTCAGGCACTATGCCAGTTTGTAGTGATATATTGAAAAGATTTGCAAAAGGTTTGCTAAGTTCCTCTGGGAGGAAATTGTTAAGGCCACGAGGCACGATAACGTAGTAATTCTAGGGGACTTTTAACTTTTTTTTTTTTTTTTATATTTTATTATAAAAACCCAAACATTACAGTCTTAACAATATATATCACAAATTATCACATACACATGTGACTAAACAAATTACGTAAGTAACTCTTCACAAAGGTAAGCACATATACTTTAACATATTCTTGACAATAACTATTCATGGTTCACACAAACCATCAACATTAACTTACATCACCAAAAAGTATATTACAAAATCCAACAAATACTATTATGCACATATATGACATTAAACTGCCATACAAAGGCTTTCCTAAACTATAAAATAAAACAAAAACCCCACTTTACTTTGTCTTGCCCACCTGACAACAATACTCAGTCAACACAATCCTTCTACATTATTCCCCTTTATGAAACATACATATGTGATACACCTTACATGGTATTTATATTATTAAGTCACATTCACATGTGACCCAAAACAAAATTAACCCTAAATTCTTCTAAAAAATAAGCGCAACACGCTTAAATGTATTGAGACCATAACCTAAATCACGTTTAACACAGACCATCATCACAACATACATCACCTAAGGTTATACAAAAGTACATTATAAACTCCAACAACACTATTATACACATATATAACTGAACTTCCCAAACATAGGATGTTCTAACCTATAAAATTAAAGTTCAAACCCCCACTTTATTTTACTGACCACCTGAATATACTATCCAGGCCATCATAACTCCTTGGCCACTAACCCTTTTTTACAAAACATACATATGTGATCCACCTTACATATTATGTATGAACAGCAACATTTTTTAACAGGTATTTAAGGAATAATTCCTATATATCAAAATTTTAACTACATATTGTTGTGTTACCAACACAAGTCATTATACACAAAAAAAAAAAAAAACTTCGCTATCAATGGTTCTATAGCACCATTCTCACACCATACTCCTAAAAGAGGTTAAATCTTTGCATAAACTAAACCTAATTTGGCATTTTACTTACACATGAACTACCATGCCACTTATAATGGTTTCTCCTATAAACAAACAGAAGGAAACCCAAACTGGTGCTATTTACCATTACATTATCCCTACCAATGCATGGTCGTCATGACAAAAACCTTATTTCACTAAACCATACAACTTACATTGTCACTTAACCATGATGTTGAAAAACTCAAACCTAACTTCACCTATATTCATAAATTATACTCAAACCAACAAACCAAAGATTACAAAAATAACATAAGTTAGACAAAGGCTGTTATACATCAATAACCACCATCAAAACAAAGGAAACACTGCCACAACCTCAGGTAACCTATGCCCCCATACCCCCTAAAACCCACACTCACAACCCAATCACTATCACTACCCCCCACACAACCTCTACCCCACTAAGACGTCCCTCCCCCTAACTTTCCTCGACAACTAACACTCCCCCCCCTAACCATCCCTCCCCAACCTACGTAACCCACCCACCGTCATATCTCTGTAAACCTCCGGAAAACTCTGTCTCCAACTTCTACCGTAAATTACTTCATTCCTATTTTTCGTTTTAACAAATACCACAGCTAGAACCTTGACCATCACTACCCCTTCCACCTCTCTCATGCACCATATATTATACAAATAGTCTAACATAATGTATGTTATAGCCCTACGTACGCCTTCCGGGAATTCACTCAGCTCTAAACTCAGAGCACGTAACACCGATACTTTCCCCCCACTTATCCATCCCAATACTCTGTGCAACCATATTGTTACTAACTCCAAGCTTTTACAAAAATACACCGCATGAAATGCCGTCTCATATTCCCCACACTTCGGACAAACCCCATCTTTTGCAAACCCCATAATAAACAGTTGCCCCCTCGTAGCCAATATGCCGTGCAAAAACCTATAGCCCAATGTTGTGATAAAAACACAGGCCTCATTTCTAGGCTTTATTGAACACAAAATCCATGGTACATGTCTGCAACAGAAGAAAATACATCTAATGACTACTGCTGCAGGACAGGTGATGTAAGGTGCATATGTCCTCAGAAAAGCTATAGCTACTGGCGACATATTTAAGCTTACCATGTAATCTGCATCACGAATGTATTTGTGTAAGAGAGAGACCACACGCCATGCTGGGCCATCGCCGTACTGTTTGTTGTTATTGTTAGGGGCCCCCTGAGGTGGTGCCGTATTGTGTCCTGATGCGGCTCTCCACAAGAGCGGTATCACTACAATCTCCCCCTTCTAAAATATCAGATACAGTAATCCTCCAAACGGTTAGGTGGGTGACGTGTACGTCCAGACCTTCGTAGCTCTTGAGCCTCTTCACCGGGTTCGGTATTTTCTAGCGGGGTTTGACTATCTACTGGAGCGGCATCCTCTATTTCAATAGGGGTAGCCTGAAAAGGCTTCCTGGAGAAACCGAAGCATCTTTCGCAACATCTATT
>WNWK01042701.1:0-15861 GCA_009830355.1 Cherax destructor | reverse complement strand
TTTAAAATATTAAAAAAAAAAAAATTATTTTTTTTTATAAAATTTTAAATTATTTTTCTATTTTTTTTGCCCAAAAACAGTTTTTTGCCATCAATATTTACCGAGATATGGAGGTTAAAGTTCAGAAAATGAGCCCGAAGAAAGGGGGCAAACCATCCTGGGAAAACTTTGTTTATTTCCCTTTTAATTTTTTTTTTTTCACTATTTTCTTTTACATAACGTGGCCTGTGGAAAGGAGGTCAATGTATAAATATACTTCTTGTATAACACAAAAAACTAAACATTAGTATCTTTATATTGTTTACAAAACTTGTTTACAAAAACCAACAATAAAAAAAAATCTTTTTACTATTGTTCTATAATATATATCAAAGACGTCATGGACCAACGTTCTGCAGCTTGTGGAACTCTTTGAAACATGGTTCCATGCACAGTATTTTTTACATTCCTCACATAAACGATGTTTTGCATTGTTGTGGGTTTTTTTTTTTTTTTGTATTGAAAGACAAAACATCTCTTCTCAGCAGTTTTTTAAAAGTAGCAGCAGGCAGTTGTGTTAGGTAGTTACCCTAGGTTCATGGTCGCTGGGGCTTTCCTTCCTTCCTACATTCCTTCCTACACTCCCCACATTTCCTTCCTTCCACCTCTTACCTCCCTACCTTTTTTTCCTTCCTTCCTTGCTACCTTTCATCTGTCCTTCCTTTCTTCCTTTTTCCCCGTCCAACAGACTCCCACAAACACCTCCCTAATCCCTTTTCCCAGCCCTAAACCCCCAATAAATTGCTCTTCAACACCCTTAAAAACAAGGCGGGAAATAAACAGCTTACCAATTTTTATGTACAAAAAAGTTTCCCGGGTACTGTCACCAATTATAGCAACACTTTCAATAAATCCATTGAAGCCTCTACCTTTCCATCAATTCTCAAAATAGCGGGCCCCCGATCCACAAAGGAGGTGATCCAGACCTGTAATTATAGACCAATTTCTAATTTACCATTGCTTTCTAAAATCTTGAAAAATTAATTTCCCAGGGACAAATCTATTCCTACCTCGCCCCAAAAATGTAAAACCCCTAAAAATTTTTGGTTTCCCAGGAAAACAAGAAACGTGCTATTAAAAAATGTTGGGTTAATATATAAAACACTTGAAAAAAAAAAAATCCACTGGGAATTTTTTTTTGATCTAAAAGCTTTTGATAAGTCGACCATGATTTACTGCTCACAAAATTCACAGGGGGAAAAAAAGGGGGCACCCACTCAACTAAAAAAAGTCATACCCCCAAAAACCCAAAACGGGGACAAATGGAGCGAATTTTTCCAAAAACAAATTACAGTCGGAGCCCCCCCGGGAAGTGTCCTGGGGCCCCCTATTCCTCATTTACTTTTTTTCCCAAATGCATCCCCTTTAAAAAACCCCCATTTTATTTGCAGATGACACAACATATGTCTTCTCTCACCCAAATCCATTTTTTGGCCAAAACCCTTTAAATGCCAATTAAAAAAAATATCAACATGGATGACGAAAACAAGCTTACTCTCAATACTGACAAGACCTACTTCATACATTTTGGGAAAAAGCAAAGCCACAAATGTTCCATTTAAAAACACTAATGGTACACCCATCACAAGACTCACGGGGGGAAAATTCCAAAGAACCCACCTTGAAAATGTTAAATTCCAAACACAAAAAAAAAAATTTTTCCCAAGAAAATCTAAAAAAAAAATAGCATATTATCAAAACCCGCTTTTATGTACCTCAATCATTTTTGCACTATATCATTCCTTATCTACCCGTATCTCACCGGGAACCGGGGGGGCCCAACAAGAAACACCTTAGACCACTCATTAACACAACAAAAGGTAAAGTCAGAATGAAAAAAAATTTTCCCCCTCTAGACAGCATACTCCACCAATATTAAAAAAGTCTAAAAACTACTCACCGTAAAGAACATTCATCTTACTCTTGTGCCTACTACATAAAAAAAATTTTCACTCTAATAAAACCTCTGCTAAAAACCCCCTCACCAACTTTAATGGACCCACCCCCACAACACAGGGCACAGATCACTTTTTGATTTTTGTGTTCATATCAACCAAATTAAAATTTATACATAAAAGAATCTGGAATTCATTCCAGTACATAAAGATAATCTTGTATAAAAAATAATTTAAGACTCAACTCAAAACCACCTATCCCCCAAAACTAAATGATCACTATAAACTATTTAAAAAAAATGTTTTTATTATTTTCCCCTTACGATAATAAAAATTTTTTAATAATTTTTATATTATGTTCCCCCCTCTCATTTTTATAAGTTAATGTAAAAAATGTAATGTTATTTTCCTTAAGATTATCTCAATTCCATATTATCCTCAAAAATTTTTAACACCTGTAAAAACTAATATCATTATATAATAATTTAAACAGTAAAATATCATCATATTGTAATTTTGAAAATAATTTTTAACTAGAATAAACTCAATAAATTTTCTAATATTTAAAAAAAATAGTCTTTAAGGACTAGAATAATCCCCCCCGCCCGGCATGTCAGTGGGGGTCCTTCCTCAATTTCATTGTAACTACATTTCCTATGTAATCTTTAATCTGTGGGAAAAAAAATTTGTTTGTTTGTTTGTTTAAACCTGGAAAAAATTTTGGGGGTTTTACAAAACAGTGGACCCCCGGGGTTCGAATACCCGGGGAAAAAATGCAATTAGTAAGTAAATTTTGTGTTCTTGTGGAAGTGTATTTTTGGGGGGGCTGAAATAGACTAACCTACGGGGAAATTTTTTTCCTTTAAAAGGGGGGAAATTGTTTGTAATGGCACTTGAGCAGACTTGGGAGGAAATTTTTTGAAACTCGGGGTCCCCCTGATATCGTTTGGACCGTTTAAGGGTTTAAATTTTATGGTTTTCCCCCACTTTTTTTTTAAAGGATCATAGGGCTTTCTTTGGGCCCATGGTGGCTTATTTAGCAGTCCCCCCAATAATCAAGGGGGCCCAAAAAAAAAGGTTTTAAGAAATTTTTTTATGAATCGCAGGATAATGTTTATCAACCAGAAACAATGCTCACGCCTGAGAATTTTGGAGGTGGGCTTCGGGCTTTTGTTGTGCGCTGGGTACTGGGCAGGTTCCGTACCATAAATGAAAACCGGGGCCCCAAAAAAACCAAAAAAAAAGGTAATATTTCCCCTGAAAAGTCCCAAAAAAATGGGGAAAACAAAAAAGGGGGGGTCCATTGTAGTTCTAACACTGATGGAAGGGATCTGAAAGGAATTCTATGGTTTTGAACCATATGGTACATTGTACTTTTGGACAATGTACCCATATGGTTCATTGTAATATGGTACAATGTATGCAAAGTATGCAAAGGGGGTTTAGGCACCAGCCCAGACGGGGGGAGACTGGGGGCCCAAGCCGGCTCAGCGGCCCGGAAAAGCACAGTGATCCCCCCCGGCAGAAGGGGGAAAAAATGGCTAAAATTATTTGATTTTTTTTTTTTAAAAATAATGCTTATGCCTCAAGTCTTTTAAAAAAAAATATAAAAAACATACTGGTCCCCCGATGGTAGGACACCACTGTGCATGACACCTTCTTTCAAAGACTTTAACAGACTGCAGAAATTTTTAAAAAAACGCCCAGTTTTTACTTTTAAAATATAATGAACATTACTAATATACAACATTTTTGCATGTTTTTGTTGTAAACAGATTTTGTAATAATATAATGATGAACAAATTTGTGCAGTTATTGTGTTGAATACAATGTGTACAAAAAACATTATTAAAATTATATTGGTCTCACAGGCCAAAAATTACTGGGAAAAAAAAAAATAAAAAAAAAAAACTTTTTTAAAGCGTGGGTTTTTACCCCCGGGGGCTGGGGAACTTCACGCCTCTATATCTCAGTGCCAAAAAAAAAAAAATTTTTTTTTATAACCATTAAATTTTAAAACCCTTTTGGGGGGTTTGGGGGATAGTAAAAACGCCAAGGGTTTTTTATTGGACTAAAACCCTAAATTCCCCAGCACCCCCAAAAACAAGTGGAAACATGGTAGGCCCCCATGTGAGAGAATGGGGGGGTGGGGCCCGTTTTCCCCGTATAAAAAAAACCTGCCACGGGGCATAATGGGGGAAAAAAAAAAAAACCGTGTTTTGGTTTAAAACAAAGACTTTGCAGTCTATTTTTTATAGGGATTTATGCTTGTATCCCGTTTTTATTTCCATTGATGGGAAAGGGATATATTACAGAAATAAGATACAGTGGACCCCGGTGTTGTCCTGCTCCAAACAAGCCTTTTTTGTAAGGGATTTTTTTTAAAAATCTTTTGAAGGTATTTTGGGGGCTAAAAGGATAGTCTAAATTACGGGGGTCCACTGTAATTTTGACTGGTTTCACGATGACAAGTACAGTGGACCCCATAACGGCAATTCTTTCCCAAAGCCTGTAAGTGCCCTTACCGAGCGAATTTTCTCCCTTGGAATAATGTCAAGTAGGTTAGTCCATTTCAGCCCCCCAAAAAAACTTACAAACACTTAAAAATATTATACTTACAAAATTTTGTCATTTCCAGGTGCTGTCCGGGGTCCACTTACTAAACTATGCAAAGTGGGAAAATGTTTGATTTTTGCTGATGTTCAAATAAACGAATCACGCCAGGGTAATACATTCAACTGGGTAGTCTAATATTCTTCCAAGTGCGTTGATATTTTTATACCATTTTACAATGATCAGTTTATACATAACATAAATCTTCTATTTTTGGAGAAAAAAAATTCAAAATGGAAAGAAAAAAGTAATGTAAGAGGGGCCTGGAGACGTGACTATGAACAGATAAAATGATATTTTAGTGCCAGGAATGTCTGTTGTTTATTCTGGACATTATTTTGATATTAGCATCTTTTGAAATTTGTGTGAAATTGGCCAACTTGCAAATTTCTGACCCCTTATTGGGTAGTTCAAATCAGTAAATTGGCAGTTTCTTATACTCAGTTGATAGAACAAATGGAATTTAGTGAAATAGCTATAATTTTAGTGGACTGAAACATTGAATTTGCCGAAAATAGAGCTCAAAGCGGCGAAATTGCCGATGTGTAAATGTCATTGATACCGCTAACTTTGCGAGAGCATAATTCCGTTAGTTTTCCATCAAATTTCATAATTTTGGTGGCGTTATGATTGGAAAAAGATTCTCTATCATTTCATAAGAAAAATAATTTATTTTTTCCGAAAAATTTGGACCCTGAGAACGAAGTTTCGGAGAGGGCCTTGCGACCCCAAAGGGTTAATTCTGTAAGAAAATTTTTTTCTTCAAAAATTCTTGGACCCTGGCTGACACTTTGAGATTTAGCCTTGGACCCTGAAAGAGTTAAGAAGAACAGATGTAATACATTAAACTGTCTATGATTGTCATATCCATTACTGTCCTCTTACCTGTACATTGACATGTCACATCCGAAGAGAGACTTGTCGAGGGAAGTCGGTGAAATCTTCAAGAAGAGCCTTGAGCCCTGGTCCCTTCTTCTTCCTGAGGTACCAGGCCAAGACCAACGTGTCGGTGAAAAGAAAACAGCAAAAATTCTCTATACAAGAGGAATCTTCTCAGACTGGGATCTTGAGTACTGCTGAAACAAGAAGAAAAATTCACAAAGAATAAATTCAAAATAAATCATAAACTATTGAACTATGACCCATTAATAAAATACAGTGGTTCCTTGAGTTACTTTTGAGTTGCGATTAAAAAATTGTGATACGATATGCATACAATGGTCGGCAGATATGGGTGAGCCTCAGCCAACCAGCAATGAGGTAACTTGTCTCTTAGCCAGCATCTGAGCCAATAAGTGCATCAGTGGGTTGTGGGAATGAATGTCTCTATGGTGGCATCTCAGCGAAGAGTAGCATTTGTGCTAAAGTTTATTGTTTCGTTGTCATTATGAAGATACCACCGCATTCTTCCCCCACATCAACTCTTTATTATTTACCTTTCATTACTACATTTGTGATTTAATTATGCCACATTCTGTGTTATCAGTTCATCCTGACCCCAAAGTGTCACCATTTCTCAAAGATCAAACAAGAAATTGTAAAAAAACATGATCAAGGAGTAAGAATTAGTGGAGTGGTGGGGGAAAATACCTTTCCATAATCATGCACCATACTCATGGCTGATATATCTAAACTAGCGAAAAAGGCTAAGAAATTATCTCAGAGATGGAAAGATTATTGCAACACTCTATAACAAATCCATCGAATCCTCTACCTTCCCATCAATACTCAAAATAGCGAGGGTCACCCCCATACATAAAGGAGGAGATCAAACAGACCTGAATAACTGCAGGCCGATATCTAACTTACCCTTTTCTCCAAAATCTTGAAAAAATAATTCATAGACAAATATATTCTACCTCACCTCCAACAACGTACTCAACCACTGTCAATTTGGATTCAGGCCTAATAAAAATACAAATGATGCCATTATACACATGTTAGAAATAATTTACACCGCTCTTGAGAAAAAGAAATCCCAGTGGAATCTTCATTGATTTACTGAAAGCTTTTGATACAGTTGACCATGATCTGTTACACCTAAAATTATCACACTATGAGGACACTCCCTCAGCTACCTAAAATCATACCTTAGCAACAGAAACCAATATGTGTACACAAATGGAGCTAGCTCACGTGCAAACTATTACAGTAGGTGTCCCACAGGAAGTGTTCTTGGCCCACTTCTCTTTCTCATTTACATTAACTACCTACCAAATGCATCTCAACTACTCAAACCCATACTATTTGCAGATGACACTACATACGTTATCTCGCACCCAAGCCCAGACATACTAGCCAACACTGTAAATACTGAATTGCAGAAAATATCTACCTGGATGATGACCAACAAACTTACTCTCAACATTGATCAAACCTATTTTATCCAGTTTGGGAACAGAGCTACAAACGCACCACTTAACATAATGATAAACGGACCCCTATCACAAAATTCACAGAGGGAAAATTCTTAGGAATCCATCTTGACAGTGGCCTCAAATTTCAGACACATATACAACAAATTTCTATGAAAGTCTCAAAGACCGTGCGAATACTATCCAAGATACGGTACTATGTTCCACAACCAGCTCTCCTTACCCTATATCACTCACTCATTTACCCCTACCTCACCTATGGAATCTGTGCATGGGGCTCTACATCAATAACTCATCTCAGACCACTAATAACACAACAAAAGGCAGCAGTTAGAATGATAACACATTCACACTCCAGACAACATACTCCACCAATATTCAAAAACCTAAACTTACTCACCATACAAGACATCCATACTTTTACTGTGCTTATTACATACATAGAACACTATGCAAATATTAACCCACCACTCAAACTTCTCCTTACCAATTTTAACAAGACACATGACCATAACACCAGACACAGATCACTCCTCGATGTTCCCCATGTCCATCTAACACTATGTAAAAACTCAATGCATATAAAAGGCACGAAAATTTGGAATTCATTACCTGTCATTGCCAAAGAAACCCTGCCTGTACCCCAATTCAAAACGATGCTAAAAAACCACCTTCTCACCCAAACCTAAATGCTCAATATCAAACATTCCCAACAAAGTAGAATAATCACTTAAATGTACAAAACTTACTAATCACTTAACCCTTTGACTGTCGAAGACCCCTTTCTGAAACTGTCCTTCTATGTCGGGAAATATTCGAAAAAAAAAAAAAAAATTCTTATCAAAAAGTTAAGATTATTTTTCTGATTGTTTTTATCCTAAAAACAGATTTTTGCCATCAATACTTACCGAGATATGGAGGTGTAAAGTTGGCAGAAAATGAGCCGCGTATGGCAACAGCGGCGAATGCCACTCACTCGGTAAACATTTGTTTACTTCCATTCGTAGATTTATTTTTTTTTCACTATTTTCTTTTTTTACGTAACTTATGTGGCCTGTGAAACGAAGGTAAGGTGCAATGTATATATATACATTCGTTGTATGCAACACAATAATAGCATAAACATTAGTATCTTTATATTGTTTACAAAACTTGTTTACACAAACCAACAATACAAAAAAATCTTTATTACTAATGTTCTATAATATATATATACAAATGTGCAGTCACTGGACATGTTCATAGACGTTCTGCAGCTTGTGGAACTCTTTGAAACACGGTTCCATGCACAGTGGTGTTTTACATTCCTCACACATAAAACGAGTGTCTGCATTTTTGTGGGTGTTTTTTTTTTGTATATGCACAGACAAAACATCTCTTCTGAGCAGTTTTCTTCAAAGTAGCAGCAGGCAGTTGTGTTAGGTAGTTATCCTAGGTTGATGGTCGTCTGGGTCGTCATTCCTTCCTTCCTTCCTACATTCCTTCTTACCTACCTACCTACCTTCCTTCCTTCCTTCTTTCCTTCCTTCCTTCCTTCCTTCCTTCCTACCTACCTACCTACCTACCTACCTACCTACCTACCTACCTACCTACCTACCTACCTACCTACCTACCTTCCTCCCTTCCTTCCTTACTACCTTTCATCTCGTCCTTCCTTTCTCCCTTCTGTTTTCTATATATACACACATAGTCACTGGATACGTGCCTAGAATTGCTATATGCTTCTGGAAGCTGGTTGTTGTGTCTGGGTCATCATTCCGACCTTCCTTTCTTCCTACATTCCTTCTAACCTTCCTTTCATCTCGTCCTTCCTTTATTCCTTCCTTCTGGTTTCTATATATACGCATATATAATCACTGGACACTTCATAGAATTGTTATTAGCTTCTGGAAGCTGGTTGTTGTTTCTGGGTCATCATTCCTTCCTTCCTTCCTGCTTTCCTTCCTGCCTTCCTTCCTGCCTTCCTTCCTGCCCTCCTTCCTGCCTTCCTTCCTGCCTTCCTTCCTGCCCTCCTTCCTGCCTTCCTTCCTACCTTCCTTCCTTCCTACCCTCCTTCCTACCTTCCTTCCTGCCCTCCTTCCCTTCCTGCCCTCCTTCCTACCTTCCTTCCTGCCCTCCTTCCTACCTTCCTTCCTACATACCTTCCTTCCTACATGCCTTCCTACATTCCTTCCTACATTCCTTCCTTCCTACATTCCTTCCTACATTCCTTCCTTCCTACATTCCTACCTACCTACATACCTTCCTTTCATACCGTCCTTCCTTCTTTTCATCTCCTTCCTTCCTTCTGGTTTCTATATATACGCATATATAGTCACTGGACACTTTATAGAACTGATAATAGCGTCTGGAAGCTGGTTGTTGTGAGTGTGTGGACTTATAAATATGCTGAGTCAGGGTGCGGCTGCTGTCAAAATGACATATTATACCACCACTCCCCACCGTCACTGCCTTGTCAACACCCATGGTTTCCCATGCTCTTCTTCCCCACAGTCCTTCCTACCTACTTACGTACCTACTTATGTACCTACTTACGTACCTACTTACGTACCTACTTACGTACATACTTACGTATCTACTTACGTACCTATTTACGTACCTACTTATGTACCTACTTACGTACCTACTTACTTACCTACTTGCTTACCTACTTACCTACCTACTTGCTTACCTACTTACCTACTTACTTACCTACTTGCCTACCTACTTACCTACCTACTTGCCTACCTACTTTCTTACCTACTTACCTACCAACCTATTGTTCTATGATATATACAGTGGTACCTCGAGTTACGATATTTTTTCGTTCGAGAATGCTTTTCAAGTGCCATTACCAAACGAATTTATCCCCATAAGGAATAATGTAAAATAGATTACTCCTTTTAGACCCCCAAAAATACTTACAAAAGCATTTAAAAAAATAAACTTACATAAAAGGGCGAGTTTGGAGACCATCGTAAACCGGGGTACCACCGTATATTGGTAGTTACAATCATAAAACTGAAATGCAAGGAGAGCCACTGGCATGCCATGGCATTACGGGCAGCTTAATCTAATGACTTATACAATATGTACATAATACAAGAGAAATTGATTGAGTTTATTATAGTTATATATTTTATTTCAAATTACAATATGATGATATTATACTGTTAACCCTTAAACTGTCCACACGTAGATATACGTTCGCCTGCGTACTGCCCCGAATATTTAAAAAAAAAAAAAATTTTTTTTTTTTTAAATGAAGAGCACATTTTTAGAAATAGGATAGGCTAAAAAAAAAATTTTAGAGCCAGTACTTACCGAGATATAAGCCTGTGATGTTGGTGCTAAATGATGTGGTGTCGGCAACATGGAGCACTGTCGCTTGCAGAAACAATAAACATTTATCGTTTTTTTTCGTTTTTTTTCCATTTTCTGTTGTTTTCATGCTATGATAATAACGTTTTGATGCAGATCTTTTGATTTCATTGCCAATTCTTGTTTAGACACAAATGTTTGGTACTGAATTAGTAATCATACTGTCACTAACACACATGTTCACACTGATAAATGAATTTGTACACCTGGTTCAATCACTTACTATTGTTTACATATATACAGTAGAACGTCATTTAGCACGATAGTTACGTTCCTGAAAAAGTCGTGTTAGATAATTTCGTGTTAAATAATTAAAAGAACTAATAGGAAAAATAGGGTTACGTTCCTGGGAGTCCCCAAAAAGCCAAACAAGTTTTGTTTAGACCAACAGATCTTACAAAAATAAAAGTGAATATGTAATTGTAGTTCATTATCGTGATGTATTATGTTGTTTTTACTGCTTAAGACTACAAATGTAATAGAAATAATAGTATTTACCTTAAATTGTGGGTGCTGGTGTTTGTGGATGATTGTGAAGAGAGTGGAGTTATGCTGTGGCCCTACTGGGCTGAGGTGGATAGTAGAAGTTCTTGAACTGAAGTCGATGGTTAAACTGAGTGTCTAACTTTAGGTCAGTCAAGTCAGTCAGTCAGTAAGTCAGTCAAGCCATTCAGTAAGTCAGTCAAGCCATTCAGTAAGTCAGTCAAGCCATTCAGTAAGTCAGTCAAGTCATACAGTAAGTCAGTCAAGTCATTCAGTAAGTCAGTCAAGTCATTCAGTAAGTCAGTCAAGCCATTCAGTAAGTCAGTCAAGCCATTCAGTAAGTCAGTCAAGCCATTTAGTAAGTCAGTCAAGCCATTCAGTAAGTCAGTCAAGCCATTCAGTAAGTCAGTCAAGCCATTCAGTAAGTCAGTCAAGTCATTCAGTAAGTCAGTCAAGTCATTCAGTAAGTCAGTCAAGTCATTCAGTAAGTCAGTCAATTCATTCAGTAAGTCAGTCAAGTCATTCAGTAAGTCAGTCAAGTCATTCAGTCAGTCATTCAGTAAGTCAGTCAAGTCATTCAGTAAGTCAGTCAAGTCATTCAGTAAGTCAGTCAAGTCATTCAGTAAGTCAGTCAAGTCATTCAGTAAGTCAGTCAAGTCATTCAGTAAGTCAGTCAAGTCATTCAGTAAGTCAGTCAAGTCATTCAGTAAGTCAGTCAAGTCATTCAGTCAGTCAGTCAAGTCATTCAGTCAGTCAAGTTAGTCAGTCAGTCATTCAGTCAGTCATTCAGTCACACAAACTTATGTTTACATCTTTTTATGTGTACAAAGTAACACTTCATTACGGCCACGGGTTATGTCTTGTCTAATATTGTTTTCTTCGTTAATTCAAGATCAAAACACAATTCACTCTTATTCTTCACAAACACAGCTGGCTTGTAGCCAGGACTTCTTGACGCGTATGAAATACGTACGAATGCTGGGATGGTGGGGTCCGTGGTGGCTGGGTAAGGCGGGTGGTGTCTGCTGAACCACAACAGTAGTAGTAACAAGACTGCTTGTGAGAATGGTTATTTGTTTTTCCTTCCCACAAACTGTAAGTAAGTTTATTCAGGTATACACAGATACAGTTACGAAGATTATCATACAGTGGTACCTCGAGTTACGATGGTCCCCAAAATCGCCCTTTTATGTAAGTTTATTTTTTAAATTCTTTTGTAAGTATATTTTTGGGGGTGTAAAAGGACTAGTCTATTTTACATTATTCCTTATGGGGATAAATTCGTTTGGTAATGGCACTTGAACAGCATTCTTGAACGAAAAAATATCGTAACTCGAGGTACCACTGTACATAGCAGCATATGTGTAGAGAACCTAGGATAACCCAAAAAAGTCAGAGTGACAGTATTTCCATTGACTGACTTGGGTTATCCTAGGTTCTCTACACATATGCTGCTATGTATGATAATGTATGTAACTGTACTCCCCTAATTGTGGTTGCAGGGGTCGAGACTCAGCTCCTGGCCCCATGTACCTGATTAAACTTACAGTTTGCAGGAAGGAAAAACAAATTCCCTTCTCCTCAAAGCATGAGGATTCTTAGGCAGTAAATAACCATGCGCTCAAAATTTTTCCCCTCCTGCAGAACCGTGTAATATCATCTTTACGTCGTGTAAGATGATAATGTGTCGCAAATCTTAAATCGTGCAATACCGGTAACGTGCAACATAATCTCGTGCTAAATGACGTTCTACTGTATACAGTGGTACCTCGACTTACGATGCTATCATCTTACGTTATATTCGATAACCGATATTTATAACGTAAGAAATTTGAATGCGACTTACGTTGTTTGATTCGTCTAACGACATTCGAACCGGACGTGTCCGCTTTACGCCCAGCTGAGCGCGCACTCCAGGGAGCGTCAGTGCTATTGTTTACAAGCGAGAGCGACCACCCACCCACACCCACGCATTCATACCAGTATATTGTCATTATTCCACTGTTTTTAGTGCTTGCAACTGCTAAATAAGCTACCATGGGTCCAAGGAAAGATCCTAGTGCTAAGCCTGTGGCAAAGAGGAACAGAAATATATGTACGATAGAACTGAAGAAGGAGATAATAGAAAAATATGAAAGTGGAGTGCGTATCAGTGAGCTGGCCAGGCTGTATGGTAAACCCTTTTCTACCATCGCTACCATTGTGGATAAGAAAAATTCAAGTAAAATCAAGGAAGCTGTTGTTGCAAAAGGTTCATGTGTGATCACAAAACACAGACCACAAGTGCTGGAAAATGTGGAAAGGTTGTTGTTGGTGTGGATCAACGAGAAACAGTTAGCAGGAGATACTGTTTCGGAGGCAAATATGTGAAAAGCAAGGCAGTTGCATGATGATCTCCTTAAGAAAATGCCTGCAACGAGTGATGAAGTGAGCGATTTAAAGCCAGCAGAGGCTGGTTTCAAAATTTAAGAAGCGTACTGGCATACATAGTGTTGTGAGGCATGCGGAGGCATCCAGTTGTGACAAAAGTGCGGCTGAAAAATATGTGCCTGAATTCCAGGAGTACCTAGAGGCTGAACAATTCCTCCCCCAACAAGTGTTTAATTGTGATGAAACAGGCCTGTTTTGGAAGAAAATGCCCAACAGGACCTACATTACTCAGGAGGAAAAGGCACAGCCAGGACATAAGCCTATGAAAGACAGGCTAACTTTGATGCTTTGTGCCAATGCCAGTGGTGATTGCAAAGTGAAGCCTTTACTAGTGTATCTTTTGAAAATCCCCAGTGTTTGGCAGATGCGGTGTCAGCAAGTCTAACTTGTGTGTGATGTGTAGGTCTAACAAAAAGGCATGGGTCACAAAGGACATTTTCTTAGATTGGTTCAATGGCGTGTTTGGCCCCAGTGTGAAGAAATATCTATTGGACAATAATTTGCCACTTAAGTGCCTCCTGATAATGGACAATGTTCCTTGTCATCCTCCAAACTTGGTAGAGAAAATTGTGGAGGAGTTTAAATTCATCAAAGTGAAGTTCTTGCCCCTAATACCACTCCCTCCTCCAGCCCATGGACCAGCAGGTCATTTCCAACTTTAAAAACTCTATACCAAAGCAATGTTTCAAAAGTGCTTTGATGTGACCACAGACATGAACATAACCCTAAGAGAATTTTGGAAAAACATTTCCATATGCTGCATTGTGTACACCTTATAGGTAAGGCTTGGGAGGGAGTGACTACCAGGACTTTGAACTCTGCCTGGAAAAATTGTGGCCAGGCTGTGTCCTAGAGAGGGATTTTGAAGGTTTTGGGGCTGAGCCTCAGAACCCTGAGCATGAGCCTGAGCCTGAGCCTGTTGTGGAAGAAATTGTGGAATTGGGCAAGTCTTTGGGGTTAGAGGTGAGTGGTGAGGATGTGGAACAGTTGGTGGAGGAGCACAAGGAAGAGCTAACCACTGAAGATCTGCAAGAGCTTCAACAGCAACTGGAACAAGAGACCAGTGGTCAGGACAATGGTTCAGAGGAGGAGGAGGAGGTGGAACAAAAATGGAAGAATGTGCCTTCTTCAAGGATTAGGAGATCTGTGCCAAATGAAGTGATGTGCAAGCATTTATGGATGAATATCACCCTAACCATGCTGTTGCAGGCCGTGCTGGCAACCTGTACAATGACACAGTGGTGTGTCATTTCAGGGATGTGTTAAAGAATCGCCAGACACAGAGCTCCCTGGACAAATTTGTTGTTAGAAAGAGGTCCAGTGACTCTCAAGCTGGTCCTAGTGGCATTCAAAGAAAAAGGGAAGTAACTCCAGAAAAGAACTTACCACCTGCAGTGTTAATGGAAGGATTCCCTTCCAAACACTAGCATACTACTCCACCTTCTCCCCTCTTCCCGTCCTCCACACATCAACAACTCTTCAATAAATGTAAGTGACATGTTATTGTTCAATATTTGCATGTGTATTTAGATATTCTTTATTAAATTATTTATTATTTAATGTCCAAAAGTTCTAAAAAATATTTTATTTAACTACTTTTGGAAGTCTTGGACGGATTAAATTTATTTCCATTATTTCTTATGGGGAAAATTGATTGCCTAACGATTGTTTCGCCTTAAGATATGCCTCTCTGACGGATTAATATCGTAAGTCGAGGACCACTGTACAAGTATTTACAGGTCCCATTTATGTTTCTAGAAGTCCACCACTGTATGATACTCTAAGAAGCATGGATTCATACAGAGTGCCACTCCCCATTGTTGACACATGATCGTGTGTCTTTTCGCACTTGGGGTGCTGTTTACTGTAACACACACAACACACTTTTTCTGAGAGTACTTCTTCTTTGGAGTAGATGGTAATGGTATCAGGCAGACAATTAGGGGTTATTCGGTTGGGCACTTCCCCTTCTGGTTGTGGAGTGACAGGTCGCTGTTGGAGTGACAGGCGCTGTTGTGGGGTGACAGGTCGCTGTTGTGGGGTGACAGGTCAGGGGGAGGGCAGGTATAGGTGTGGTACCATACTTTCTCCATTTGTTGATGACATTTAGGTGAATTCCGTATATCGTTGTCGCTTCCAGTCTTTATTTCGTAATGTTGAAGGCATTGAGCATTGCAATGTCAACAAGGTGGAAAACATTTTTATATACCAATTGCGACTCCTACGCACACAGTCAACAAAGCCTATCATCATGTCACACTTGTTCGACTAGTCGCATATTGTTTGTATATCGATGCACAACAGCTGGCTTTTCAATAGGTTCATTGTTGAGCCTGCTCCAGTCTGTCTGTCTGTACCATCTCGTTTCTGTGGATGGTTGACAGCAATGTCACGTCCCATTTGTCATGCCATGACAGTGCCATGATGTCATTGGCATGAAACACCTGCACTACAACTTCCTCCAGTGAACTTTGGCATGTGTTTTCTATTTCTTCTCACTGTTCCACATATATCAGTATTGTTCACACGTAGGAAATCAGCGAGCATAGGGCTTGTGTACCAGTTGTCTGTGAACAATGTATGGCCCTTGCCAGTATGGCTGCATCATCTCTGCAACAAATCACCAAAATGCCCAACATGCACCTGGTATCATCGATATTTTTTCC
>WNWK01042700.1:0-15861 GCA_009830355.1 Cherax destructor | reverse complement strand
GTGTTTGAGGGAGTCAGTCATCTTGGTGTAGTGTCTGAGGGAGTCAGTCATCTTGGTGTAGTGTCTGAGGGAGTCAGTCATCTTGGTGTAGTGTTTGAGGGAGTCAGTCATCTTGGTGTAGTGTCTGAGGGAGTCAGTCATCTTGGTGTCTTACAGCTCTACCATACACAAAATACAAACAAGTGATCGCCACAATACAAACACGTGATCGCCACAATACAAACACGTGATCGCCACAATACAAACACGTGATCGCCACAATACAAACACGTGATCGCCACAATACAAACACGTGATCGCTACAATACAAACACGTGATCGCCACAATACAAACACGTGATCGCCACAATACAAACACGTGATCGCCACAAAACAAACACGTGATCGCCACAATACAAACAAGTGATCGCCACAATACAAACACGTGATCGCCACAATACAAACACGTGATCGCCACAAAACAAACAAGTGATCGCCACAATACAAACAAGTGATCGCCACAATACAAACACGTGATCGCCACAATACAAACAAGTGATCGCCACAATACAAACAAGTGATCGCCACAATACAAACACGTGATCGCCACAATACAAACACGTGATCGCCACAAAACAAACAAGTGATCGCCACAATACAAACAAGTGATCGCCACAATACAAACACGTGATCGCCACAATACAAACACGTGATCGCCACAAAACAAACAAGTGATCGCCACAATACAAACAAGTGATCGCCACAATACAAACACGTGATCGCCACAATACAAACACGTGATCGCCACAATACAAACACGTGATCGCCACAATACAAACACGTGATCGCCACAATACAAACAAGTGATCGCCACAAGGGTCTGGGAGAGTATGGTGGTAAGTTTCACTTATTAAAGGACGCCCAACAGCTTTTCATGCAAACGCCCATATTAAATATTGTGTTATTGTCACATTGTCATTACTTGTACTGCTAAGTTGGGTAGACATCAACATGGGTTTATTATTCTCTGTGTGAAAATGTTGCCACATTATTACGTGATATATATTCCAGTTGCCTATCCGTCAACCACGCCTCTATTCAGGAGAACATTTCCCCTATTATTCCGTGTGGCTCTAGTTTCCTTAAAAGCCTTACTGAAGTCTATATACACAGTATAATATTCATTACCATGATCTACCTCCTCAAATACCTCAGTGAAAAACAATTAGTAAATTCATGAGGCAGGAACGCCTCATGGGTTTTGCTATTCCTTTTTATATTTATATTTTTAATTGAATATAATACCTAAGTGTCCCTCGCCATATATACCTCTCTTCTGATCTATGTAATGTTTAAATGTATTGTTTATTAATTTAGGATCATTTTTGTTTGCTCTAATTTCCCCAATTGGTACTTATGTTGCCTGGGCAACTTGTACTATGTTTTAAAAATGTCGTACTGCCAACCCTCACCATCTTCCTGACCCACAAAAGCGGTTTAACGAAAATCAGGAATATTGACTTGATTGTAGTTATTAACTTATTCCATATATTGAAACTGAGTGATCAGTCTGTTTCTTCTTGTTGGTTCTGTCACAAACTGTTTTACAAAACAGTCTTGGAGCATGTGAAGTTAAAAACTCCCATTAACACAACATTTGCGTATCTACTGTAGATAACTTAGTAATTTCATCCAATAAAAGTTTACCGCGCTCCCCATCAAGGTTTGGGGGCCTGTAAATCACTCCCAAAAATTAGCTGTCCAAGCCCCTCAAGAAACTTTAGCCAAATAGACTCAGTGTCCATCGCTTTTTCTATTTTTTATTTAAAGCCACTCCACAACCCTTCCTGTTGACCCTATCATTGATGAATAATTTATAGCCATGTATGTGGTATTTATATGGCATTTCCCTGTCTTTCAGGTTGAACCAGGTCTCTGTTATAGCTATAATAATACATGACTAATTTTAGCTAGTTCAAATTATTTTTACACTCCTACTATAAGCATAAAAGACCTTAAGGGAGTTAGTGACTCGCTACCCTTTACTGTCTCTCCTTGTTTGTTAACCAATTACATTGCTTTTTATTACTAACATTAGTGTAGTTTAGTGGCCTGCACATCTGTTTGTACCATGATAATCAAAGTAGAAATGAGGAACGAGCAGAAAGCATTAGATATTAAATACTTATATATTTCCTTCACCAAACAGCAAGCAATAATATGTACAGTACATATAGAGGCAAGTGTGCAAGCAAGAGACACAGTAAGAACCGCCTTCAACCAGACTTGGAGGTAAGTCTGCCAAAGTTGATTTACGAGTGTGCCACATTGCTTCACAACTTTGATGGACTTCCTTGTGATTGGCTGGTTGAACCAAGGTGCTAGTATAACAATGGGGATCCAAATTATTATACCCTTAGCATCTGGTTCACTGGTTGGGAGAGCAGCCTATATGGGTGTGACATACGCAGAATAATATGTAACCTAGTCTTAGCATGCCACTCCCCCACCCAAAAGGGCTCTAATAGCCAGGACTAGACATCCTTCAATGGGTAGTGTGCCACTATGACACGAATTACTAATGGACTGCCTTTCATCTCAACCTGTTGCGCCCCTTGAACTGGGCCTCAATGTATATAATGTATATTTCCATTTTCTATAATTTTATATTGCGAATATTCTCGATTATAGCTAAATCGTTAATATTTTGCTTTATATTATTATTAGATTATCATTTGTATTTATTTACTTTAGGTAGGATGTAATATTTTATGTTGTGCTCGAGAGTGTGTAGTAACTGCCTTGGTGTTGGCAAACGACTGTTACGCTGCCGGCGTCTAGTTGCTGGGGGGAGTCAGTCTCTGGACACACCTGAGCTGGGTGGTTGTTCCTCCTTCCTCTCTCTCTCTGGCCTGCTGCCCTCGTCGAGTCAACACCTCACTCCTATTTTCTCTTGTTTTCTCGACATTAGACTCTGTTGGGTAGAGTATGCATTCGTGGGTGAGGCGAATCATACTTCTCAGAACTCTGTGTAACTCTGTTCACAGAGAATAGACTAGACAGTGATTATTCGACGTTGTTCTGGGTTGTGTCACTTGGACACTCTTTGATAAAACTCAGGTCTCAAGCTATAGCTCTGGACCTACTTCGATAAGGCATCTATCTGTGCACCGCCACAGTTTGGGATTGTTTATGCTGAACCTAGTTTCAGTAGAAAGGGAGTTTTATGACTGTTTTGGAGGATCTACTGATGGTCCCCAGTTAGGGTCGATTTTCTATCTCATTGTTCCTGATGCTGTGTTGCTGTTGCCTGTTATAGTGCTGTTCTGCGAAGTGGTCATTTTACTAGACAATCAAGCTGTTCTGGTTGTCAATTTGTTAGTACAGCTAGCTTATGAGAAGTTGATCTGTCGTACACTGGTTGAGTCGAGTTATAGTTACCGGGAGCACACTCGTACACACATTTATTATTATTTATATATATTATTGTTATTACTGACATTGTACCTGATGGTACCTCTGAGTCATTTATATATATGTGCCCTCAGCACAGACTTATTGTATATGAGAGCAGTGTAGGAGCTACCCTAGTAATTATCCTAATTGATATCTTAATTAATATCTTTATATTTGATTTACTTTGCTACCCTAGATTTTCTCACTTTGTTAATAAATCTTTTAAATCATTTACTTTGGTTAGTACCCTATCAGTTGCAATCCCCTTAATCTATATAATATGTCGGATAACTGAACCAGGATACTGACTTTGTTGCAAAAGCCCAGTAACAGGCTGGATGCTAGAAGGGCTTTCCTTTCTAGTGTTCACTGGAGATATCTATTGTTAATAGATATCGTGTCATTTTGTAACAACCATCCAACTCATTAGTGCTCAACCCAAAAGAACTTTCAAGTCAGACACAAGTCAGACAGAAGACAGTAGGCCTAGCGTAGGTTCAAGACACTTGCGAATGGGAGTAAAGTGTCCACTTACTAAAAACTAAACCTTGTGGCTAGATTTACTCAAATTTTACTCTATGACCATAAGGAATATGAAAGAGCTTACTGCCCATTTTTCCCCTGAAACATCCTAACAAATTATGATCTGGAGAGTTTGTCGGCCAGCACATTATCTTTGCCGGCAATGTGACATATGGAGAGGTTGTACGGTTGCAACCATTATGCACGAGTATTCTTGTTTCTCATGGAGCTGAGATAGGTCAGTGGATTATGGTCACTGAAAACAGTGACCATATGTGATCTGCTGTACAAGAACACATCAAAATGTTCCAGTGCAAGTACCATGGCCAGGGCCTCTTTTTAATTGGTAGAATAGGCTCACTGGTAGGCCTGTTATTTGGCTGAATAATATGGTAAGTGCTGCAGACCTCCCTCATCAGATGCTTAAAGTAACGCTGCCTTGCCCCCGCTCCAGATTCATCAACCGGACTTATGCTTCAATAAGGGTCCTACAAAGTCGATGATAAGATCCGCAAATGGCTCATCAGCGGGTATGGACCGAAGTGTTGTGGATTTAGTGTAGTGCCCTGGGTTACCCACTTGCTGGCACTCAAAACAGAACCTGCCCAGTATGGGCCAACAGGCTTGCTGCAGTGTTCCTCCTTTCTTATGTTCTTATTGTAGGTAATTCCGCGCCTCTCGTCTTATACCTGGCCAATAAGAATGCTTCAGTATCCTATAAAGGATTTTATTGACTCCTCAAATATTCTCCTAAGAACGAATTATGAGCTATTTTCAGTTCTGAATTTCTTTAGTATTATCAGTCTATCTGGTTCTAACACTCCTTTTTACCAGTAGCCGGACTAAATAGCAAGTTATATTTAAGAAAATATTTAACTGGGTGATCAGAGTTGGATTCACCCATGTCATCGTTAGGAGCAGATGATACAGAAGAGTCTGTCAGGGAAACGCCTTCCCCTGAACAAAATATTGATGGAAAAATTAATAAATAATAGTAAACCGAAGGATATTTATAATAAGATGGTTTTTTCTGGATTTTAATATAAAATTAAATAGAAATAAAAAAGAAATATATCCGTTGTGGTTCAGGTCTGTTGGTGAGACAGGAGGTAATAACCGGAGAGGGGGAGAATAGATGATGGTTGTCTCTCTGTAGGTGGTATGTCTCCGTAGTAGATGGTGAATCTCCTGGGACCACGAGGTTGAAATACCACACTGTAGGTATCCAAAGGTAGATGAGATCTTCTGCAACACCCTCTAACGCACACAAGTTAGAAACTAGAGAGGAGTTGTTGTGGAATTCCCGTTAAGTCCAGGGAAAATCTTGCTCGTAAGTCATGCGTCTGTCCTGGAGAACCAGTCCAGCGGCAGAGCTGATAATAAAGAAAATATTCTGGTTACCATAAGTCTTAAAACATTTAAGATAGAAAAAGGTGTTTCAAGATGACCAAGTCACTACTGGTAACCAAAGAAAACATAATAATCAAACAAAAGAAATACTCCTGGTAGAGCGCCTTACCTGATTCGGAGAAGAGTGAAGGTGAAGTGACTTTCCACTTCCCAACCGACACCAGGTAAGAGTCATACTACCAGGAGTAGAAAGTAAAAACCCTCAGACAACCGGGAACAAGAGTTTAGCTCCAGCCCGCTAGATGGAATTGCTGGCTGTAACTCGTTAATAATGCTCCCGGCTGACTGAACAACCGTTACCTTATTTACAACTACTTTTCCCTCACAAGTCCCTTTGTAGTATTTCTCGAAAAACACAGAGTCCCTCGGGCATGGAAACAGAAACGTCTAGCAATGCTGTAACCCCAGAATAGGAAAGCTTGATCAGGAACTTTTCAATAGATTTACAAGGCCCTGGCTAGTTTTCCTCGTAAAATAAATTATCTAGCCTTAAATCGCAGTCCTCCAAAGTATGGTTAGCATTCATTTTAGACATTCCTTTGGACATTACCCGAATTATGGCCAACATTGGAGAAGAGGTTTCTGAGGCTACTATGGCCTCAGGACAGCATCTAGAATTTAGAACATTGTTAAGCAAATAACATTTTAGAATACCCTGACACCTACTGGATTTAACTGTAGGTATGCGATGAATATTCTATGAGAGGAAGAAGATACAGTCCCACTAGGCTTCTAATAACACTGGAAGTTTAATGAGGTCTCAGAAACGGGAATTACCCTATCGTAAAGAGCAACAAGTCCCGTGTAGCATGCAAAGAATGACAATTTATTCGGCGAGGGTCACACTCCCATATATGGCCTCCCATCAGCGAACCAGGTGCTAAGGGTTTAACGATCATAGGATACCCGTCAATAAATCAGTACCTTGGTTCACTGACCAATCACAGGCAAGCCCGTCAATGCTGAAGCAACGTGGTTCACTTGCGGTAAGCACTGGCAGACTTTCCCACCTGCTGGCTGAGTACGGTGCACCTTCTGGCTGAGTGCGGTGCACCTGCTGGTTGAGTGCGGTGCACCTGCTGGTTGAGAACGGTGCACCTGCTGGTTGAGTACGGTGCACCTGCTGGTTGAGTATGGTGCACCTGCTGGTTGAGAACGGTGCACCTGCTGGTTGAGTACGGTGCACCTGCTGGTTGAGTACGGTGCACCTGCTGGTTGAGTATGGTGCACCTGCTGGTTGAGAACGGTGCACCTGCTGGTTGAGTACGGTGCATCTGCTGGTTGAGTATGGTGCATCTGCTGGTTGAGTACGGTGCACCTGCTGGTTGAGTACGGTGCACCTGCTGGTTGAGTATGGTGCACCTGCTGGTTGAGAACTGTGCACCTGCTGGTTGAGTACGGTGCACCTGCTGGTTGAGTACGGTGCACCTGCTGGTTGAGTATGGTGCACCTGCTGGTTGAGTACGGTGCACCTGCTGGTTGAGTACGGTGCACCTGCTGGTTGAGTACGGTGCATCTGCTGGTTGAGAACGGTGCACCTGCTGGTTAAGTACGGTGCACTCTCTCTCTGGCTTCTGTTGAATTTGTTTTCTCCACTTCCCATTACGACCAGGTCTCACAGGCTATTTATCACCTGTGTTCGTAATATCCCAGTATACCTGAAGGAGGATACTTCAATGGGATGCCATACTGGCATCTATTTCCCACTGATTCGTTTCACTGCGAAACAGTTATTTTTCGTAGTGGTAGTGGTCTATTTGACTTACCAGTAGCAGCAGGTGTACTTAGGTTGGGGCAAGTAGCCTTTGTGTGACGTGGCTTATGGCAGTAGTAACAGGAGATGGGTCTGGAAATCTTGCTCCTTTCTGGTTCTAAGCCAGGCTTCGTTTTTCATCACCAGCTTCCACTTCGGACGAAATTCAGAGGTCCGTCCACAATGATCTTCCTCCACACCAGGCTGCTGGGAAGAAAAGTTAAGAGACTGCTTGGACAAGGAACAGTTGGCCTCAAATGTGTCAGCAAGTCTAGCCGCCTCCACAGCAGTTTCCACTTAATGGTCTTCTAAAAACACCCGAACCTCTGGTTAAACTGACTTAAGAAGAGTGTCACTGAGGACCATTTGCACTAGCCCACTGAAATTCTAGACGCCAGTGGACTTGTACCACTTATTGAAGTTTTAACATGTGCACGAACAAATTCCACATAGGACTGACCTAACTGACACTTGCTCAGTTTAAATTCCCGCCTATATATGGCAGGAAAGCACTGATATGCACCAAGTACAGCTGCTTTCACAGTGTCGTAATTAGCACAATATTCATCGCTCATGCCAGCTGTAAATTCCTGTTCTTTGCCATACAATGCTGTATGAAGCAGTGCTGCCCAGTGCTGTATGAGGCAGTGCTGCCCAATGCTGTATGAAGCAGTGCTGCCCAATGCTGTATGAAGCAGTGCTGCCCAATGCTGTATGAAGCAGTGCTGCCCAGTGCTGTATGAAGCAGTGCTGCCCAGTGCTGTATGAAGCAGTGCTGCCCAATGCTGTATGAAGCAGTGCTGCCCAGTGCTCAAATGACCATCGCAAAGCTCGAACTTAATTTTCGAAAGACGCGAAAAATTGCTCAGATTCAGAATAAGAAAAAAAGAGGTACTAGCGACACAGATTTCTAAACATTGAAACTGTCATCCATAGTACGTCGAAACTGTCTCCTCTTCTTCTATCAAATTTTTCCTTAGCAAAGGCACTTTGCTCCTTGGTACGCCCAAGACTTAGTCTAGCCAACTCAAGTGCTCACGAAGCTGACTCCTCCCGAGACAACCCCTATTCACCACCTGTTTCCTCAGGTGGATATTGGTCCAGTTGCTCCAGAGTTTGTCTTTCTCCATTTTGGCTAAACAATCGAAGTGGGGAGCGGCGCTTTGCCCTGTTACAGCTGAAATCTGTGGTTGAAACGCAATGTTACACTAGTCAAACCTTAATTTGTTGCGTATACACTCACGAAGCTGTGCAGCAGCAAGAGTTCGTTGATACTCCTTACCAAGAGAACGAGCAATACACCAGCAGCCTTGCAGAGACAGTCTGGGCAAGTTGTGCACAGTATATTCTGCCAACAATCGCCTAAAACGCATCGGTGGCGTAACCAACCAGCACTATAATTTGCAATACGCTCGACGCAACCTGAAACAGTAGCACACAACAACTTCGCTGGTTTGCAATGCAATACTGTAAGCAGACTCGTAGAAACAATGAAGAGATTAAGACTTCAAGACAGGCATCCCATATTACGAACACAAGTGTAGTCTGGTGGCCTGCACACCTGGATGTAGCATGATAACCAAGGTAGAAACGAGGAACGAGCAAGAGGCAGCAGAAATTAAATACTTATATATTTCATTCACCAAACAGCAAGCAATATGATGTACAATATTTACAGAGGATATGTACAGAAAGGCAATTTTGGAAGCAAAAACATGGTAAAAACCGCCTTCGACCACACTTGAAGGTAAGTCTGCCAGTGTTGATTCACTAGTGTACCACATCGCTTCACAACTTTGACAGGCTTCCTTGTGATTGGCTGGTTAAACTAAGGTACTAGCATAATGAGGGGGGCCCATACTCGTTATACCCTTAGCATCTAGTTTGTTGGTTGGGTGGACATGCCTATATTGGTGTGTGACATTCGCCAAATAAAATGTAATGTACTTCTAGCATGCCACACTTTTATTAGTAGCTTTATGATAAACAATATCTTTTGAACATTGCCTTGAGGCATTCTGGCAATTTTTTTTTCACTTTCATCACTCGTGCTGTAACCTATTTGTTTCCCACACACACACCCATACCTCTATCTTCCATCAGCAGAGTTGACTAAAGCTACTACTCCTGCCCCAGAGAGATGTACCCAATCCCTTGCATAAATATCACGTTTGCATAGAAATTGTCCCAGTTGTCAATGAATGGGACTGGAAGTTCTTTGCAGTACCTGTCTAACTAGCTATTTACACCAGTTGCCCTATACATCCTTTCATTGACTCTAAAATTTCCAATATGTAATATATTTCTATTAATATAAAATCATTCATATAATTTGAATAAAAACATAAACTTTATCTTTGGTATACATATCACATTTTATATATACCAAGTCATATTAAAAGGTAATAAAATATCACAAGTAAAAGTAATCATAAAACTCAGTGCCTAGTGTCATAGTCGCTGCCATCTTCCTGTGTCATACATGACACTACCAACCCGATTGCCATGACACGCCTTCTCCTCCGTGTCATCAGACACCCTTGTCTCTTTGTTACACACGCCTTCTTCAGTGTCACACGACACTCTCTGTGTCACTCGACATCTCCTCTTCTAGGCAAGATGCTACATATGATTGGATCCCTTCCTTAGATCTAATTCAGTCTATAGTTATCCTGTACTTATCTAGCAGCTCCTGTCTCCTGACCTTCCCAATATTGTTTCCACCAGTACTGAGGCAGATAATGGGTTTATTCCCATTACCTAACATTATATTATCAAACCAATTGACTATGTCACCAACACCAGCTCCTGGGAAACACCCTCTATCTTGCCTTCCTCTGTTATAGAAAGCACAGCCAATATTCTTATCTTTATTAGCATAGGAGTTACTGGTATCTTTACCCTGGAGAACAGAAAAGTGATTTGCTACCTTCACATCTGCTTTTTTAACTTTCTTCACTTTAATGTGTCTTCCTTTACTGGAAACATCTACCCACACTTGTAACTGCTGCTAACCTGCACTTCACTGCTGCTAACCTCACCTCACTGCTGCTAACCTGCACCTCACTGCTGCTATCCTGCACCTCACTGCTGCTAACTTGCACCTCACTGCTGCTAACCTGCACCTCACTGCTGCTAACCTGCACCTCACTGCTGCTAACCTGCACCTCACTGCTGCTAACCTGCACCTCACTGCTGCTAACCTGCACCTCACTGTTGCTAACCTGCACCTCACTGCTGCTAACCTGCACCTCACTGCTGCTAACCTGGACCTCACTGCTGCTAACCTGCACCTCACTGCTGCTAACCTGGACCTCACTGCTGCTAACTTGTTTTCCATCACTAACTCCAACCACCTCACATTCATTATTATACTTATCCAGACGAATTTTCAGTTTCTTACTTTTCTCCTTGAAAAGTAAAACCTCTTCCTTCAACACCTTGATCTCAGATTCTAAAACACTACAGAAGCAAGCCATGGTGCCATGGTGCCATGGTGCCATGGTGCTCTATAACCTCTCGTGTTTCTCTGACCTCAATAAACTCAGTTAACTGATTTTCATTATGACTTTTCTTAGGTTTATGGATTATAATACTAATACTAATATATCACAAAGGTGCTTGTAATATCACATTGCTGTAAGTTCAGTTGCTGAATGGTTAGTGTTGACTGCCATAAGCATAGACAAGGTTCAACTTCTTATCCATTCTTCTGTTTATTCACTGACAGCCGTTCATTGCGACTTATTTTGGGTTAACGGACTATAAAGATTTAAGACACTTGAGAATAGATATGCCATGAAAGGTTCTGGTTCTATGGAATGAGACAGTTCGATTACAGTTGGTGTAGCTGATAGAGCAGTTCCACACAAGTACTGGTGGTTGTAAAACAGTTCTTTGTAAACTCTGTGGCTGAGGCTTACAGCATTGTCTGCTATTTTCATAAACCACTGTTCGAATCCATTACCATTCTTCTGTTTATTTTTGACAATCATTCATTGCGACTTATTTTGTGATTATGGAGTATATGTCTTTGAGGGTACGAAAGCAGATATACAATAAAAGCTTCTGGGGCTGTGGTGTGAGACAGTGGGGTCTGTGTTGTGGCTGCTGGTACAACTGAAGTGCTGGTTGTAGAAATCATCCTACTGTAAGCTCTGTGGTTGAGTAGTTTCAGCTTAGTGACTTTTATCACTGATGAATCAAGGTTTAAGTCCCCGTCCATTGTTAAGTTTCTGCACTGACAGTTGTCTGTTATAAGTTATATTGGGTTTAAGTTAATATTTTCATTTATTTATAACTGTGAAGTAATATCGGCACTATTATTGCACAGGGACAAAGAGGGGCGCCTAGGAATAAATCATCATGACTAAGATTTTCGTGAAGTTCCTTCCCAGCAGGGACTAGTAAGAAATCCTCAGCGTATTATACTCAGTAACACTGTACACTAGAAGAATATCACAAGACTCTCATACAGTATGCTGAGAGTGTATATGATGTGTCATCCGTCTGACTGGGTTGAGAGACACAATTATTACGACCATCAGGGTCACCACCGCTGATAAAGGAGCTGGTGTCGTAATCTTGAATACTGACGACTACAGGAACAAACTGCTCAATCTAATTAATGATCCAGATACCTACAAACCTCTCACAACAAAAAAAGTGGACATGACTTAACTCAGTGAAGACGTGTCTTGTGTGCTCTCTGTGAATCTGAAGAAGATGTCCTCTCTTGAGCTACTCTACCAGCAGCTAAAGGAAGAACTGAGGGTAGCTAAATAACAAAAAAAGGCACAATACCGTGACTGGAACAATACACACACAACCCGCACATATAAAAGAGAGGAGCTTACGACGACGTTTCGGTCCGACTTGGACCATTTACAGTGTGACTTTGTAAATGGTCCAAGTCGGACAACCGTCGTAAGCTCCTCTCTTATATGTGCGGTTTGTGAGGGTAGCTAAGCTTGAGATACAGCGACTGACTGAGGAAAACAAGAGGATTCGTAGTAATCCTCCTGTTGTGAATCCTCAAGACAAGAAAGGAACCTGGACAGTCGCTGGAATGCATGGGACAAAGTTAAGGATCAAGAGGACGGGTGGAGAAGTAAAAACAACAAAGACCCAGGAGAATGTTGTGGAAACATCGAACCCATTCTCCGTGCTACCCGATGAATGTGAGTCGACTTCTGGGAGCATCACGACGAACGACACCAAGGAAGGTAAAAACATTGTTGTTGTTGGGGACAGCCAGGTTAGGTATATGGATAGGGCCTTCTGTTTGAAGGATAGGAGTAGGAGACAGAGGGTTTGCTTTCCTGGGGCTGGGATGGAGGATATTGTTAGCCGTCTGGACGTCATCATGAGAGGTAATGGGAGCAATCCTAATATCTCAGTGCTGTAGGCAACTATGTTGGCAGACGTAGGAGTGAGGACCTGACTAGCAGGTTTAGGTCAACAATAGACATAATTAGGAAGAAGGGTGCGAACCCTGTCATATGTGGTATTTTGCCAAGGAGAGGAGTTGGAAATGAATGGCTGTCCAGGGCAATTGGTGTCAATTGCTGGCTGGACAAATACTGTAAGGAAAATGCAGTAACATTCATTGACAACTGGGACCTCTTCTATGGCAGAAATGACATGTATGCCAGGGATGGGGTTCACTTATCCAGGTCTGGGGTGGGGGCACTGGCAACTGCAGTGGAGGGAGCTGTTAGGGCTTTAAACTAGAAATAGTTAGTGGTATGGGTTTTGGGGGAAAAACAGTGAAGTCCCAGTGTAGTAATATTATAAGTTCTAGGAGAACTAGTAATAGGCAGAATAAGGTGAATACTGGAAAGCCAGTGGCACTAGATGACAAGGACAGTAATAGGTATAGTGGAAAAACAGAAATGAGCAGGAAGGGTAAAGAGAAAGGAGGGTCTTTAAATGTATATTACACAAATTGTTGTAGTGCTAGGAATAAGATGGACGAGTTGAGATTACTTGCTAGTGCGGGTAATATTGATGTTTTTGCAATAACAGACGTGGTTTAATATGAAAAATCGGGACATGCCTGCTGAATGTCACATCTAGGGTTTTAAATTGTTCCAAGTAGACAGAAGTATCGGGCAGGGGTGGGGTAACACTCTATATCCGTGATCATTTAAATTGTTGCATAAAAACGGGCATAAAGTCTGAAATAATACATACAGACTCTATATGGATAGAATTTTCAGAGGGGTGTGAAAAACTGATTATAGGCGTGATATATCGTCCTCCAAACTTAGATAGGGAACAAGGAAGACTACTTTGGGAGGAAATTGTTAAGGCCACAGGGCACGATAACGTAGTAATTCTAGGGAACTTTAACTTTAGTCAGATTGATTGGAATTTCTTGACAGGGAATTTAGAATCTAACGACTTTTTCGAAGTTGTCCAGGATTGTTTTTTTAAGCAGTTTGTGACTGAACCTACAAGGGATAATAACTTACTTGACTTGGTTCTGGCAAACAAGGAATCCTTGTTAATAATTTAGAAATTACAGAGGAACTCTGCACAAGCGACCACAAGTCAATTACCTTTAGCATTGAATGGATGTATGATAGTAGGGATAATTCAGTAACAGTCCCAGACTTTCGCTTAGCAGATTATATTGGGCTTAGAGAACACTTATCAACTGTGGACTGGGGTAACAAAGAGAGCTATCAATATGATAGCTTTCTTAACACTATACAGGCTGCCCAAAGAACATTTATCCCTTATAAAGAAATTAAATCAAGTAGAAATGACCCAAAATGGATGAATAATAGGCTCAAATATCTTTTAGGGCAGAAGAAAGGAATTTATTGGCGCATAAATAGAGGTGAGGGTCATCTTATAAATCAGTATACTGACATTAAGGACATTAAAAGGGTATAAGAAAAGCTAAACGGGACTATGAAATTAAAGTTGCTAGGGATTCAAAAATTAACCCAAAAGGTTTTTTCCAGGTTTATAGAACAAAAGTTAGGGATAAGAATAACTCTGGGCATCTTACTGACAAGGAGAATGATATGTGCTCTATTTTTAATAATTATTTTCTCTCGGTTTTACACAGGAAGACACTAATAATATCCCAGTAATTAATTTTTATAGTGTCCTGAAGATAAATTATGTAATATCACAGTCACTAGTGAAATGGTTATGAAACAACTAGACCGTCTGAAACAAAATAAATCGCCGGGTCCTGATGAGCTTTATGTAAGGGTTCTTAAGGAATGCAAAATGGAACTCTGTGAACCAATATCTAACATTTTTAATTTATCTCTTCAAACAGGTGTAGTGTCTGATATGTGGAAGATAGCTAATGTAATTCCTATTTTTAAAGCTGGGGACAAGTCACTACCGTCAAATTACCGCCCAATAAGCCTGACTTCAATTGTAGGCAAATTACTAGAGTCAATTATAGCTGATATTATTAGAAGCCATTTAGATAACCATAATTTGATTAATGATACTCAGCATGGATTCACGAGGGTCGTTCCTGCCTATCTAATTTATTAATCTTCTTTAGTAAAGCTTTTGAGGCTTTTGATCACGATAAAGAATTCGATATTCTTTATTTTTAGATTTTAGTAGGCTTTTGGTAGAGTACTGCACCAGAGACTGTTAAAGAAAGTGGCAGCTCATGGCATTGGGGAAAAAGTGCTGTCATGTATCGAGTCATTGCTCACCAATAGGAAGCAGAGAGTGTGCATAAATGGGGTTAAATCCGAGTGGGGATCTATAACAAGTGGTGTTCCACAGGGATCAGTCTTAGGCCCGTTGTTTTTATAATATATATCAATGACCTTGATGAGGAATTACTAGTGATATGAGCAAATTCGCCGATGACACGAAGATAGGTAGGGTAATTGATTCTAACGCAGATGTCAGGGAACTTCAGGAGGATTTAGACAGACTCAATTCCTGGTCAGAAAAGTGGCTGATGCAGTTCAATGTAGATAAATGCAAGGTTCTGAAGCTCGGAGTGTCCATAACCCAAGCACTTATAAGTTAAATAACGTAGAACTTAGCCATACAGATTGCGAAAAGGACTTGTGGTTATGGTAAGCAGTAACAAATTAAACCAAGACAGCAATGCCTAAGCGTACGTAATAAGGCAAACAGATTACTGGGATTTATATCAAGAAGTGTAAGCAACAGAAGTCCAGAGGTTATATTACAGCTTTATACATCGTTAGTAAGGTCTCACCTAGATTACGCAGCTCAGTTCTGGTCTCCATATTACAGAATGGACATAAATTCGTTAGAAAACATTCAGCGTAGAATGATAAATTAATACATAGCATTAGAAATCTTCCTTACGAAGAAAGATTGAAGACCCTAAAATTACATTCACTTGTAAGACGTAGAATGAGGGGAGACATGATCGAGGTATACAAGTGGAAAATGGGTATTAACAAAGGGGATATAAATAAGGTCTTGAGATATCTCTCCAAGAGAGAACCCGCTAATGGATTCAAAGTTAGATAAGTTTAGATTTAGAAAGGATATAGGAAAGTATTGGTTTGAAATAGGGTAGTTGATGGGTGGAACAGTCTGCCTAGTAGGGTTATTGAAGCTAGGACCTTGGGTAGTTTCAAATTTAGGTTGGATAAATTCATGAGTGAGAGGGTTGGATTTGAGTGGGACTCAGCATGAGTGGGTAGAATTATCAAAGCTTATTTCTTGGGTAGCATTTAAGATTGGGTTGAACAAATATTCTGTTAGTGGGA